>CCAG010001699.1:0-79953 GCA_001077435.1 Glossina morsitans morsitans
AGAGAGGCAGAGAGAGAGAGAGAGAGAGAGAGAGGCAGAGAGAGAGAGAGAGAGAGAGAGAGAGAGAGAGAGAGAGAAAGAGAGAGAGAGTTAATCAACTCTTTCTTTGTATAAATCTTTGCTGTCATAGCAGTATTTTATTATATAATATTTATGATAATTATTCACAAGTGTTTGATTCTATTTTATATGTAGTCTACCTTGGGGCGAAGAATTAAACTGAAAACTTTATCTACCTGCAATGACGAATTGTTTAAAGCAAGTATTTACTTGTTTTGCAACGCCATAAAACTAATTAAGTTCAAATTTATGGTCTTCGTAATTAACATCACAAACGATGAAATATGTCATAACTTTACCGTCAAACTTTTCAACAATTTTGCGTCTTTCACTTTTTACATAGAATGAAAGCAAAATAACAAAACTCTTTCAAGTTTTCCTCCTTACATAATTTATTTGATTAGATACTCTCCACTCGCTTTACAACAAAATTGAAACAAATTATTAAAAGACAAAAAACAAAAAAAACAAAAAATCAAACACAAAAAATTTAGTTACAAAAGCAAAACAAAAAACGAATTTTAAATTTTACAAAAATTTACCAAAACTTTGTTTACTTTTTTAACTTTTACTTTAAAAGTAAATTTTCTTAAAATAATTGTGAAAAATTAAATATTGAAGATTGCCTACTTTTGGGGCATAAGAATGTTTGTCATGAATTACATTTTTTATGAACATAGCCACAAAATGAAAGCTCCCGGAGTAGTTTACTTCTGTACGATGATATGGAAAAATCTGACACGTTCCATCACCATCACCATTGTGATCATGAGCAGACAAGATGTTATTATAAACCCACCCACATCACAGAACGACGTGTTAAGAATTTCAATAGTAATAAAAGTAGAAGGAAAAAAAAAGAAAGAAAATGTATTTCCACAAACCGTACCAGTGTAACGAAAGTAAAAACGACACAAAAAAAAGATGATAATGATACTTGAAAATAAATTTCTGAAAAGTAAAAGTAATGCGTGTCTCAGCCTATTTTTTGCTTCCTTTTTTTTTTTTTTTGCGTTTCTCCTTCTTTTTCTTTTCATTCTCGCTTTAGTTTTAAAAGGAAGTGGAAAAACAAACTGATGGTTGCGTTATATGTGTGCATTTAACGGAATAGCAACATGTTTCCCTTAGTATCGAGATATTTTCTCAAGTCCATGAAACTTTTATGGTTTGTGGTATTTAAAAGAAGAAGAAAAAGAAAAAAAATAAAAAAAAAAAAGAACGCAATCTTTTTATATATGCGGTTAAATGCGGTTTTCTTTTCTAACTTATATGAGTTTTATGACATCTATAGACACATGTTAAGGTCATAAATTTTTTATTATAATTATAAAATGCAAGTAAGCACTGAATATGTTTTATTCGACTTTATTTTCAGTCATTAAGTTTTTAGCAAAATTCTTACGTATTTTCAGTGAATTATCATAAAAATGAAATGCGAAGACAGAAATCATAGCAAAGAATTTTACATTAGGTTTATGGGATGCGAATTGAATGAGATGAGAATTCACAATCACGATAATTGCAAAACTTTTCTATGTTTATTCTTCAAAGACTATAATTCAAAAGTATTTGATAAAAATATTTACGTATTTGCGTTTAGTCAGCTTTTTCTTTTGCGAACGTGTTGGACAAAACAATTCACATCCGCCTTCAGAGTTCATCAAACTTGTCGTTAATCTCCAGGGCTCAATTGCCTTTGGAACGAGAGTTCTAATAATCGCCGGACATTCTTTTGGACATACGTTACGTTTAAGGCGAATTAACATCGCAAGTTGATTGAGAATTTGGCACTTAATCTATTAAGCCGTACGAACAGAATAACTAATTTATTAAAATCCGACCCTTTAGTTACGAATATAGGAACTTATGTAGTATAAATAAGTATGTCCTTACGGGTTTTTGTTTTAAGAGATTATGTTACTCGTCCCTTTATCGAATACGATATTAATTCAATTTAATATTAATTCTCTTTCGATTTCATTATAACCCCATTGTAATTCAGCTTCAATTCAATTCAATTCAATTCTTTTTCAATTCAATTTCAATTCACTTTCAATATAATTCTAATATATCTGACGATTTACATATACATATATATATATGGTGTTTAGTTGTATTGTCCCAATGCTTAAAAACTGTATATAAAAGCTCCATAATACCGATGCCACACCCGTTTTAAATTTATAAGAAGATAATGAGAAATTCCTCGATAAATAGTTTGGTTTAAAAAGTGAATGATTCCTCAGGAAGCGAGAAAATTGCCAGAAAAATTACAAAAATACAATATTATAAATAAAACACTTTTACCATAAGACCCCTAAAAAAAAAAAAACGATTCTTTTGCAGTAGAAGTCCTGTAGTTAAATGATTTCACGAACCTTTGCAGACTTTTTGATCTGACAATTTTCTTCTGACCGTTATTCGATAACCAAACTATATCGCGATTATTTCGATTAAATCAAGACTTTGAGGTCAACAATCGAAGATTGATCAATTGTTTTAAAAAAGTCATTAGAAATGTTGACTTGTTAATGCCGAATCAATTTTTAAGTACTAAAAAAATATCCTTTCTATGCTAGTTATGTAAGTTTCCTTTCTACACACTATTTTTGAGACGACCAGACAATAGTCGATGAAAACTATATTTAATTCAGCCAAGAAGCTAACATATAGAAAACAGATATTCATTTAGTCGGATATAAAAAATTTTATGTAACAGAGTGGGGATATTAGTTATCAGGACACTTTATGCGAAACTCCTAAGAAGAGAGTAAAACTGTGTTTTATGAAGCAGCATATATGAGAGGGTAGATTGCGGAAAAAGGCGGGGGAGACGGGCAGACTATCATCGAACGTATTAAGGAAAATAGAAAATAGCAGAAGCTGAGCTTCTATCGTAACACGTAGATAAAAGTTCCGCCGCGTGAAGGATATTTGAAAAAAAAAAAATACCTGAGCTGATAATAAGAGGACTTTCCGAAGGGAAAGAAGGATAGAAAGGTAGATATCCTAAAATATTTTCTTATGTGGGAAACATTTCTTACGTTTATATAGTAAATGAGTTTAATCTCTTGTTGCTGGTTTCTATAGAAAGTATATTGAAATCATCGGCATTTCTAAGGTCATTATAGCTTTCCGTCTGCGTCGGTTCGACACCACGCCCATTCTCAAAGTTAACATATGCACAGTTTTAAATGTTTATGTCGATCTTTGTTAATTTGAGATATAAATGGATAGACTGACAACAAATTGATAGCTAAATGAATTCGAATTAATAAGTTAATTATTGGAATTCCCCATGATCTGTTAATGGGGAGTTAAAAAAATTGCAGCAGAAAGCTTACGCTTGCAAACTTTGACGAACAGTTGAGCTAGAAAATTTAAATAGAGCACCCATGAAAATAGGCGTATGCTTCAAGAGATCAGTTCTAAAGCGGATCTACTCAATTAGCTGACATACGTACAATCCACAAATCCACAAACTGTTATGAAATTCTTTTTAATATTGCATACAGCAGGCGGCTGCCTAAGATTCATTCCATGCATAGGTTTTTCACTCGTTTTCCCTCCAAATACGGTCACCTCTTTTTATATGAGATAATTATAAGTCAATTTTCAGACGCGAGTCACCATTTTCAACTGTACTTTGTAGAGGAATTCCATGAGTAATCAATTATAAGTGTGAACGAATGTATTTTATGTATTCTCACTAATTATTGTTCTTCCCATTTTGGTTAGAAAATTTATTTTAAAGTGAATCTCATGGCTTTTATATCAGCCTTAAATACAAGTTTGCTCGTTTTTCATATTTTCCTATTCCGATGTTGCCTAAAAAGGCAATCATCCCCCAAGTTCCGCACGTAAATATAATAAAATTTATTTTAAATAAATTCCTTATTATAAAAAAATTTAAAAAAAAAAGCGAATAAAAAGTGTTAATAAGACTTAGCATCACAACGTAAAGGGTAAAACACTGAGCTGTGCATATAGATTTAAAAGCCAGAGAGAGGTTACGTTCAGTTTCGTTCGAATTGTTAAACATGCTATGCCACGCAAACATTGTAAAAAGTCTTCATAGAGTTTACTTCAAGTTTTGTTTCGGTGCAAATTTTTATGCTGCGGATAGACCGACCGGGCCGATGGGGCCGGGTAAGCGCGAAACTGGGCGCTAATGATTAACGCTTTACAAGTCAAATGATAAATTTTGTATACCCTATCAAGGTGAAAGTGCAAATGTTTTGAATACATTTAAGACAAAAACAAATCGTCTGCTTGTGTTTTTTGGATAAAATCTACAGAGATACTAGCAGCAAATCTACCCTTGGTTATTTAAAAAAATATTTATTTTTTTTTTTTTGGTTAGTGATGCCAGACACGTCTCAGACAGATGACAGTATATGTAAAAATATTTTGTCTTATATTCGGTAGTTTTTATTCTACACATATACTCCTGAAAGGATAGAAAATAAAATTTTATTTTCACCTTTGCCTGGCGTTTCCTGTGGTTGCAGGTTTGCAGGTTTTTTTTGAAATGACACGCACGCATACACCCAAAAAGCAATACGAGATAAATAAAAACAAACTTTTATTAGAGAATTTTTAGAAATTTGGCAATAAAAAGTAGGTAATAGGATTTATATCAATATAAACAATTTTCAAGTATATTTTTATTTTTTAAGCTCTGCCAAGACCTGGGTAATTTTGCTTGTTTCTCCGAGCCATCTCTATGATTTATTTCTTTTAAATGAACAAAATTACGATTTCTCTTTTATTTTAAATTTCAAAAATATAGTCAGGCAATGCTTTATAAAGGTTTCTAAATCTTATGGCAAAAAAAAAAAAAATTATTTAAATAAATAAATTAAAAATTATTAAAACTATTTTCGAAGTGATTTAAATGAATTTAAATGATTTTCAAAGTTTTCTTTAAGGCGTCCTTAATTCATCAATAAATATTGCCTACTTTCTGATGGAGAAGAAAATGCACAATGAGTGCATGAGTATTTGATTGATTCTTTTTTAAATTGTTTCATCAAATTTCATTAATCTTTTCATTTTATTATATAATTTTTTGTATACTGTACATGATTTTAAAGGTATGCTTTAAAGCTAAGTTTTTTTTTTACCACATTCTCTGTTCTGTTTAAGTAGCCATCGTAACCAATTGAAAAAGAAATAGGAAAGAGAGGAAAGAAATTTTATTTAAGAAATTTACAAAATTAAAAACCGTAAATTTTCACCATCCGGGTAGCATTATTTTGATGCTATCGAAGCAAAATGCACAAGCACCGTAAAAAATTGTCAGTATTCATAACGCATTGAAACATTCTACACCTAAAATGAGGTTTTCACATATATTTTCTTTTATTTTTATTTTTATTTCTTCTTTTTTTTTTTATTGTGCCTCCTTTATGTTTATATATGCATGTGTAAATTTTACATGACACCTAATAGTGGTTGGCATTTGTTACCGCTGGAGTTTTATGGTGACAATTTTCACGGCTTTCAAAAACCAAACCCCTAAAAAGCGTACAAGTAAATATGCTTCGGGGGAGAGTAGGATTATAGTAAAGGAATGTTTGTTATTATGTGTCTTTCTTTTTCTATATGAAGAAGAAGATCGAAAAGAAAAAAAATTTCAAGTTTGTAAGTTCAAGTATTTTTTTGTTATTTCTTTTCTTTTTTTCTTTTTTTTTTTTTCGCTTTGCACTTACCTTCAAAAGAACAATAAACGGGAAGTGTTTTACCCGCAACCCCCAACCACAAAGACCGTTATATTAGTACCTGTAATGCTTACTTGACTCCCTTCTCCATTAGTATAACAAAGCAATTCAGTCATTTTCTATGTCACTGTATTGTACGAGTAAGCGTATTGTTCACCTTTAGCTGATGTTTGACAATGAAAACCATGAACGAAAAGGCGAAATACAAACATATGAAGACAGAAGAAGACTGAGAAAAAATGAGAAGGAAACTTTTAACATTTCGTAATTTCACGCGCGACTTAATCATTATATATGCTTGTATACACGCATAAACACACTCACCATTCTATTAAAGGTATACAGGCCGGAGGATAAACATTTGACAATGGCTTACAAGGTAATACAATGTGACTTTTAAGTGTTAGTAAAAATATAATAAAATCAAGTACTTACCTTCTTCTTTTTTCCACTCCCTAGATATTAAATTCAAAGCGTTTTCTCACTTCCGGTTTCAGCATAATTTACAGTTGAAGAGAATTGAATAAAAAACAGTGAAAAGAAAGCCATTGTCTATCAAGTTTTCCCAGTAAAGGAAAAAATGTATAGACAAACACTTGGGTGGCCTTTTTTCTCTTATTTTACTTTACTTTTTTTTATTTTTTTGTTATCAAATTACTTCCTTTTATCTTTTAATTGTAGGGGTAAAAATGATTTATTTCTTTTGTAAGAGAGAAAAAAAAAACCAGCCTTCAAACAATGAAGTCAAGTCTATTAGCAGCCTACAAACAGATAACGTTTGCTGTTTAAATGAATGCCACCTAAACGTAGGCAAAAGTTTTTTTTTTTCCTTTTGCTTTTGCCACGCGAAACCTTTTCCCCTGATTTTTGCGAAATTTTAAAAGAAAAATCTATCGAGATTTTGTGAAAAATGTTCCGAAAAATATTCTTAATTAAATCGGTTGGTTGATACTAACAAAATAATTTTAAGCTCCTAAGCAAAACAAATACTACGAGTCCTCCTTCTAAGATATTGCGTTTTATCGAGCATCGTGAAATTATATTATTACAAAATTCATAATAACAAAAGGTCATAACTAGGTTTGAAACGATTTTATAATAAAATATTTATGCAAAACGTATTTATTAGTTCTGTGAAAACAGACATTAATCAAACAGTTAAACAAATGCGGTCTAAGTATAAGCAAGATTTCACCAAATTTTCTGCAAACGTAAAATCAATATTTTGTTAAAATTCAAAACATTTTATAGAAAATATTTTAAAAATTTTCATTAGAAATATGCACCGATTTATATGTAACTGATTTCTATTCAAAATAAATACTACCATAGATACAAAGGCAAACCATTTGTTTTCACACTCATACCTTGGCGAAGGTTATACAAATTGTAAAGTATTTATTTGAGTGCAAGTGCATTACATGGCCAAAGAAAGTCACATTTGCACTGGGCGTTATAATAATTCTGCTAAATACTCCATTTCCGCCAAATTTGAATCCATTGATCCAATTTGGGATTTTAAGTCTGAATTGATTACGTAGTGAAGGCATAGTTGGTAGCGTTGTGAGTGTTAGCAACAACTAACGAATGTGTGTTAATGGACGGATAGACGGACCTATTAAAGTCAAAAAGCAAATAACGAACTAGTCGTAAATAATTTTATTTTGTATTACATTGTATTCTTCATTGAACGAGCATTCTCGCGAATCTTTCGCATTGATGTGAAAATAATATAACAAATTGAAGGAAAAAGGATAGTTATTTAAGGTTACTCTATCTGTTCTTTCAGTTAGTTAAATTCTTAAATTGGGATTTATTCGAGCTTTTACCAAATCGTTCTTCTCTTCTTCATAATTTTTTTTCTCTAGAGTTTTGACAATTGATCTCTGCGCCGTACTATTAATCTAAAACAGATGAAAAGTCGTAGATTTTCTCATAATTAGAGTACCATTCGCATAGGTGGCCGGGAGCCTGTAGATTTTGTCTGGAAGCCTTCGACCACGTACAGCGAAGACGACAGATACTCCTGGTCGATGAGGGTACGTTCAAAAGTCTAGCTACTGTTGGGCATCCGTGTAATATGGGCTATGTTTTGCTTGCGTGCAGATGAGTTTTTATATTTAGGAAAACTGTTCTAAAGAGATAAAAGGGATTTGTCCACTGATCAAGTTCTTTAACAGCACTGCTTTACTTTCTCAGTATCCTCGCCGTGAAGATTAGTTTTAGCTTCTGCTATTGCATAGGTTGGTGTCAAAGGAGTTCCGGGATGACTTTTACTTCTAAGCTCATGGACTCCAATGGCTTTTCTAGGGCTGGAAAATCGGTCTCGGCAATGATGAGTATCGTTCGGAAATTAAATGCGCTGGTTCTGACCATTTGGCAATAATAAGCCCTGTTTCAAAAAATTTTCATTGTTTTATTATCTATTATTATTATCTATTATTATTATTATTATTATTATTATTATTGTAGTTGATTTAGCTTGAGAAACCAATTTAAAGACGAAAGTTTTAAAGCACTAGCATGTGAAGCCATCGATGGTGTAGAAAACTCTACTTAAGTTTTAAACTCATGACCATTGAGTTGTTAGTCGAGATCCTTAGTCTACTCGGGCGCTCCTAAATACTCAAATATCGCGTTTCTTGCTTTGATTTTTCAGGATCTACTCTGTCGGATCCCATTAGAATACTCCATGCTTGAATTTGACAAAGTACATTTTTATATTTATGCCATATGTATATATATTTGTTTAATGTGTCGTATAAGTATAAACATTGTGCTAGGCAAAGAGTTGTGAGGAAACAGAGAGGGAGAGAGGGAGAGAGGGAGAGAGAAAGAGAGGTAGAGAGAGAGAGAGAGAGAGAGAGAGAGAGAAGGAGTAATGACAGCCTAGCGCGTAGTGTATGTCCAATCGGTAAGGTTTTTACCCATATCGGCTCAATATTTACTTCAAGCTACGATCGAGTACGCTCTGCCGCGATTGATATCAGTTGTGTATAGCACTCTTGCTTATTGTTGGGCATAAGTTGCCTAAATCGAGTGGAGAGTGCTCACGGCATCTTCGATTTCACAGCCAGTGACTCTAACCATTGGGAGCTATTAAGAAGGACTTGCGTACCTTTAATTATTTTAATTTTAATTTAACTGAAAAATGTGGATTTTAATTTTGAAAAGAATTTATTTTTTTATTTTTTTATTTATTTTTTGTTTTTTTTTTTTTTAATACATTTAAACTTAAAGATTAGGTTTAAACTTCAAATAAAGAAAATTTTTAATTTCCCGTACCGAGCACAACTTTACATTAAGTGCAATCAAATTAAAATTTCACTTAAAATGTAAACGGAATTCTTATTCACTATCTCTTTCTCTCTCTCTCTCTACGTAAGTTTCGTTCATTACCTTAAACCTGTTCCTTTTTGTGTATAATTTTTATTTTAGAGAATTTTCGTTTTTCCTTTAACTTTTTGTTACTTTCGAAAGTGCAACATAATCGTATTAGAAAATGTTGTTAAGCTACTGGGCCAGCGGCTGCTGGTGGCCCAGTATTTGTGGTATATACGTATCGTGTACGTGCATGTGTATGTTTAACTGTAAATGTATACGTACGGTCTCAGTCTATGATTTGAACGTAAATTTGTACAAAATGTGTCCTTAAGTGGGATTTGCAGCATGATGTTACAACAACAATGACTCAAGTAATACATGCTGACAAGATCTTGTAATTGCATTACTTCCCATGACAACGTCAACGTAGACACAAAGTTGTATTCGCACATCTACTACGTACGTTAAAGAAAGAAACAACAACAACAACAACAACAACAACAATAACAATAACAACAACAGCAATAATAACATATGTCCAAATGCCAGGTAATTGTCTTTCAAAGCATTAATATCGATAAGAACACTTGAGTTGATGATGAAAAGCTAGAAAACCACGCAAACCATACAACGAGGAAAAAGATGAAACAAAAAATAAATAAAATAAAGTAAACACATGAATAAATAGAAAATGTTTAAAAATGAAATTTACTAAAAGAAGGCAAGCAAAGAGAAAAAGAAAATAAAAAATTGATGTGGGTATGAAAGAAAGAAGTCTTTAAATATCATTTCAATGATTACGCAAACTATGCGTATATGCTAAACCGAAAAGTATGCTATAATATGTCAGGTGAAATTTAAATGTTACCGCGAACGAATGTGTTTTATTATTTAAATTAAAACCACAAATTACAATTTAATTTTAACCTGACACATTAAATAGACGTTAGAATGAAGCGTGCCCAAACACACAAACGTGTATATAAACACGCATTCATGCATTGCCTGGATAAGGTTTCGAAAGAGATTTCAGTGTAGTTGCATGCAGGTTAGGCATGTATGCAGTACGCTTCTATAAAACATAGGAGCACGGTACACAATTTCCTTTTTCCCTCTTTTTTTTTTTGTCAGCCTTTGTTGCTCTATATCTTTCTCTTTCTCTCTCTCTCTCTCTCTCTATTTATCTATCTTCCTTTCTCTATCGCTACTTCCCTATCTCGCTTTGTATGGCCTAAAAAATTCAAAAGCATTTCATACTAACGCGAAAGCCAAGAAAATTTATTACTTTTTTGAAAGGTGTCGAGGACGGGAGACTGAGAGAGAGAGAGAGAGAGAGGAGACGAATAGAGAGAAAGTAGATAGAAAAAACAAAGGAAAAATAAATAATTAAACTTTCGTTGCATAGAAATGTTCAAAGAAAGAAATTTAACAAACTCTTCTTGAATCTAAAAAAAAAGAAATTCGGTAATTTTTTGTTATACGTAGGATTACTCGAAAATCTAAATGATAAATAACTATAAAAATCTTTTGTTTTTCTCCTTTTTGAAATTGTGTTACTACAAAGCTTCTGCCTTAGCCGGACATATCGACCAAGCATCCAAACCGTTTCGAAACACCGAAAATAGTAAAAAACTAATGAATGGGAAAAAATTGAAGAAAAATTCTTTTGCAGGAAAAAAACAAAATTTATACACAGAAATGGCATTCCAATGCTATATGTCGTCAGGTATAGAAAGAGATAGAGAGAGCGAGAGAGAGAGAGAGAGACAGAGAGAGAGAGAGAGAGAGAGAAACGAATTCTATTTTACTATCGAAAGAGTAAAAGTTTGATTAAAACAAATGACAAGATTTATACGACAACTAATAGCAGACGACAGTTGTTTGGTTGAAAATATTTTCATTATAAAAGAAAGTATGCTTTTGGCAAAAAAAAAAAACGGTAATTTTTAACCTTTATAGCTTTTTTGTTATTATTTGAAAGTTTTACTTGATTTAAAGAAGAGATGATTTAAAAAAAAATATCAAACAAAATTTAGAGCAAATTTATGAAAAGTGAAGTGAAAAAAGTTATCTTTCTCAAAACACATAATTAAGTCTTTACAAGACACTACAAAATGATCGTAACAATACCAGTTCCAGAGAAATGATTCATAATTGATAAAGGATTGCCTGCGACAAGAGAGAGTCTCAAGAGTTCGCATTATTTTTTTTTGCTCCTACTCTGTCGGCAAGAATGGGACGCCAAGGCCCATTGCTTGTTTCCTTCTATAAATAAAATACCTTTCAATAAGTAGATAGGATGATGTATAAACGTTACAACTATTAATGAATCCGTATGATATTTGCATGGCATCAATCTTCGAACGAAATGCATCTAAATTTCATAACATTTTGATCACTAGGTTACGAGTTACATTCGTTTTAATGAGCCTACATCTGTTTTTATAAAACAATGGAAAAAATCTGAATTTCGTGTGTTATACTCATCTGATTCCATGATATTCCTTAAATCGGTCAGCGCTTTTTTGCACTGCCCGAGATTACTAGCAGTCTTTATTTCATTTCACGATCGTGGAATGATGGCAATGTATAAATATTTTGTCTGTCAGTCCGCTATGCTTAACAATTGCATGCCAAATTTTCTTTAAGATAAGACGGCGGACGCTTATTCCATCAAGATTGTTGAGTTTCTTTCTGCACTTTGGCACTTTGAATTGATCGTTGTAAGTCAACCGTATCAGTTAGAATATTATGAACGGACTTTTTTCATTTCTTGAGCCAACTAATTCACTCTCATGTATATACATATTTATAGTTGAGGTCCATACTTTAATGTTTAAAATGGACAACTTTTCCTACAATAATAATAATAATTTTTAACTTAGTTTGAAAAGTAAAACTAATATACGCAATTATTATTAGATTTAGTATTACCAATCTATTGCTTATTAACTAAATTTAAAATTTTGCAAAATTTAAAATAAAAAAAATTGTATGCAAATTATTCCAGATCGATAATGAGCTATATTTATTATTATTTATTTAGAATTGCTAGTTTTTTCTTTTATGTGTTTTTGTGCTTAAGGGTAGGCCACGACTATTTTTATTTAACTGCCAATATGTAGGCAACAAAAAAAATTTTTTTTTGCCTTCTCATAATTAATCTTTTAAATAAATTTTTAATTTATTTAATTTAATTTGAATTTCGTTTATTTTAGATCGAAAGAGAAAAAGCTAATCGTGCTTAGCATTTTTAGTAAGCCGCTGTTAATTATAATTTAAAATTGTTTTAATTAAATTACAATAATTAATTTGTAAAAATATTACTTGTTTATGGCATGTGAAGAATAAACTCATAAATAGAATAACGATAAAAAAAAAAAGTGCAGTATGTATAAATAAAATGCAATGCAGGCAACGAGCCATCTATTAATGCCAGCAAATCCCTTTGGAATCATATGTGACCAGTGCAAACAATATGTTAATGATTTGAGATTTATTTAATATTGAAAATAAAAATCTAAAATAAATTTGAATAACAAATAATCCTATGGCGTAAACTTCAGTTTTAGGTTTATGAGGTAATGCCCGCAAATGCTTCACTACACAAGACCGGAACTTTAAAAGCTTTAAGTATTCAGATATTCCGTCACAATTTTCCTTTCCCCCTTGCTTTATTTCTTTAGTTCATCATTATATTTGAAACCACTCTATATTTTCAGAGATTTAAAAACCTATATATAATATATTTTCCCACACTCTACCATCGTAAACGGGAGCAATGTGTGTAGAGACTAAGTGTTGATCTCTGTAAAATTATGTAAAATATGGTTTAGTTATAATAACCACAACACTGATGAGGGTCAATTGTCCATTAATGGATGCAGTGTTATATAAATATGTGTGTTTTGTTATGTACGCTTGCTTTCATGTATGTATGTTATGTTCGAATACATTAAATTGGCAAAATACACACAGGAGATTGTGGTTGTGTTTATACATACACATCCGAAATTTGCATAAATTTTCGCCTATATGAATAGTTTATAACGTAAAGTGCCTTTAGATTTAATGATCAGGTTTCTGGTTAATAATACTAAAGGGATTTATTGTTATATCAGACCAAAAAAAAAAAAAAAAAAAAAAAAAAAAAAAAATCAAAAAAACTTTTTTAAAAGGATTTTGTTAGCAATATTATATAATAAACCGAGAATTATTATAATTAAAATAGTAACTAAACGATTTTATATATTGGATCGCTTTTCCTCACAAAACAAAACAACAAATCGAATAATAATTCCGTATATTTTCTATCGAAAAGTATTTTTATGAAAAGCGAGCCATTCGTTTAGCGCTTTAGTCGCAAAATGCTATGTGAATGCAATCAAACTTAATTAACAAAAAGTTCCTATCCATTCTCTCTCGCTAACCCTATCTGGCTTAAGCATTTCCACTCGTCTTCGACATTTAGCTCTTATTGTGTCCACAGTGTTGCAGTAAAATCTCGGTTATGCTGCACGATTTCCACCATTCAAATTCCTCCTGTCACATCCTTTTAGCACAAAAGTTACTAATACAATTAAAACATATTTCCAACTTCAGAACTACGTTACAAATTCCGAAAACACTTGCAATCTTTCAAATGACATACGACTGGAGCATATAATGTAATAAACTGTTTATGCAAAACAACATTGACTATCTCGGCCATAACACAGTTAAGTGTAACCAAATAATAACATTTGAAATTGGAAAATACATTAAAGTGCATGGGTAAAAAAAAAAAAACTGAAGATTAAAATTACAACGGAAATTGTAATAAATGAATAAACAAAATAACTGCTGGTCTAAATAGAAATGAATGATAGTCAGGAGGACGCTGCAAGGCTAACAAGCTATGGCAGTGTAAAAAATTACGCATTGCTTTGGCCAAATACGCCGATATATGCCATGGTATTATATATCTAAAGCAGAACGCATGCATACATGTACACTAAAAAACTAAGAAATAGACTGAACGATTTCGTGGACGTGTCCCTTGTTCTGTCTGTTTAAGAAAAGTAGACCTTCATTTTTAGAGAATCGTAAAAGCAATATATATTTCACTCGAAGGGTGTGCCAAAAATTGTTGAAATCTTCCTTGGAACGCTTGGGGCGTATTCCATTGATTTTGACGGAGCCAGAATTTGGGGAGCAAGGCGGATGCGGGAACACATCTTTCACACGCGCACCCACTCTTTACAATATTCCAACTGATCATTTGCCATCGATGATGTAGGGTATTAAAAAGTTCCTCGGTTTTAACATGGCTAGCAACATTGTAACATCTTTTCATTATTCTGGATATGTCTGCAATACGATCGTAAACGAATATTAAAAATGGAATATTTATGGTCGGAAGTTTGTCGTTCGGAAGAAGTGTTTGAACTCGTCATCATATTTTTTGATCGCAAATATCTCCATGGACGAGTCGGCGATGTGCCTAGAATATATATTAGTTTAGAGGCCTTTCAAGGACATTTCGACGGGTTACTGGTACCCCCAAGAATTTAATATATTCCCGAGGATAAGAAGATGTCTGATTTGTTATAAGAGAAATGTTGGATATTCAAACGTCATCAGGTCGAAATTGAAAAGCTTCTAAATCCTTGCCAGCAAAGGTGAATTGATTTACCTTTTTCGTGTCTATTCAGTGAAAACAATCGGTTTTTTTTTCACTACTTTCTGCTCTTTTCAGCAAAAAGATCAAACTGTTCGTAGTTAGTAGTAGAAAATGGTAACACAAATTGGAATTAAACAACTGCGTTTTATTACATGCTTAGCAAATCAGTGGTTTTCATCTGTTATTTTTTTTCATTTTAAATAAACATCAGATGCTATATGTTACTTGTAAGTCACTTACCAGATTAAAATAAAATTGTTGCACTTCGCACTTAATAGTTACGTTTCGAAGTAAATTGTAATCAATTGCTTGACAAAATTCAAAATTGTGCAAAAAGATATTAATTTCAATAAGTAAAGAGAGACAGACAGAGAGAGAAAGAGATGGGGGAGAAAAAGAGACTCAGTTGCAAGCGATGAATGAAGAATGAAAATTGTAAACATGAGTTGTATTTATCAATAATATTTTTCCAAGAGAAGCGGAAGAGAGCAGTTAGTTAGTAGTCGACTTATCTACTAAAGCATTTTTATTATTTTTATGGAAAAATATAAAATTGCCATAATTTTTAGGGATAATAAATTATTCAATTTTTATTGCCTACTTTTTAAGAGAAATTGTAGTATATGCTTTAAAACCTCAAAATTTAAGAAACACTTAGGCATTGAAATGCTTAGATAAAGATTTTCAGCAATTCATTCTCGCTATGAATTGATTTTTAATAAGCAGATACCATTGCGTTGTATGGTCGCACGAAACGCTCCGAAAAATGAAAGAAAGCCGGGAAAATGCAATTTGCTCTCTCGGGATATGCAAAAGCTGTCTGATGCATTTCGGTGACAGAAAGGCAAAATCAAATATCGTATCAAGCTTATTCAAGCATTAAATGCAAATTAGTGCAAACAGACAGCAGGAGAAGAAAAAACCACATCACAAAACCTTTCTCTCTCTCTGTCTGACTATGTGTTTGCCGCCTATGTGTTTGTGTGTATTTGTGTATATATATATATATATGTATATGTTCGTATATGTATATGCGTGTCTAATGTGGCTATATTGGGGATAGCTTATCGTATTTCGTAATACCCTATATATAGCGAGAATCGAATTGCACAACAACTTTGTACTAACATATGAATACAATCAAACCGCAAGTACAAACAAACAAATATGTATGTAGATATATATTTTCATATATACATACATGAATACGTAGGGAAAAGTGTATTGAAAATATGAAGTAACAAAATAGCAAACAGGAATGAATTGTTTGGGAGAAGGAACAACAATGGCTTAGTTATCAATTTAATGGTGAAAATCTCGCCATGTTCATTACAAGGGAAAATAACGAAGAAAAATATGGAATAAATTTGAAAGTCGTGAATACGAAATACGGAAATCGCTTGTTGAGAAGGAACGAAATATGAACTTAGGGGAATACGCCACTCACTCGTACATTGTTTAAAGGTTTCCGGCTCCCTTGTTATTCCTTTTTTTCTTTTTTGCATTTTTTCTCCTTTTTATTCGCAAACATGTTAAGGTTGAAAAGTTATATGATTTGTAAAATTACAACTGACTTTTTTCTAATTTTTTACATGAATGAACATGAATTTCGAATTGTTGTATAAATTTTTGAGAAGTGACTAAAAGATAAGAAAAAACAAAACAAAAGAAAAAAATAAAAAAAAATTTAAAGAAAAAGAAAGAGAAGAAGAAGCATAATAATTGAATGGAAAACAATGCAAGCGCTAGTTTAATGGAAAGCAGGTGCGAGACCCTATATACATACATATAAAATATAAAGACGTTAGTTGGCTATGAATTTATTAATTCTCTCATTTTCGCATTTCTTCTAATAACTGTATTGCACAATCTTAAGAAAACTAAATAAATCATTCGAATCGTCATCATCTTCTTAAATATTGTTAATCTTAATGCATAACAAAGTAGCGACGATAAGTGAAAAGTGAAGAAAGAAGAGTTAGGATTCTAACTAAATATTCGAACACCCAATCGGATAAGTGTATAATTTAAAAATTTATTATATCTTTAAATTGAGTAAACTTCTTAAAAAGGATTTAATTAAAAAAAAAAAAAAAAAAAAAAAACTAAAAAATAAAATATATAAGCAAGGATTATACATAATATTAATAGGATTAAATGCCAACCATTTAAAGCTTTTTAAAGTTTTGTTTTATTTATTTTTTTTTTTTTCTAAATATATACACTTGTTGGGTTTGGATTTACACACGCACATGAACAGATCCTTAGTAAAGAGGAGCAAAGCAAGCGATCAAATCAGGATTAGAATGAATATGTGAAACTTTAATGAAATTCATTGAATTTTAATTATCTATTTTTGCATAATATTTAATGAAGATAATAATAGTAAGGCTAAGAGGACTTTAAATAATTTCCTTTATTATCGGACTTAAAAAATTGATGAGAGAAAGTTTACATTTTTTTTTACGTTTTATTAAAATATCACAATATGCGTTGAACAGCTACGAAAGCTAACGTCTGGTTAGCGCACGACATCGAAGCGCACATCTATTTACATTAATTTGTTGCTGACACCCACAGTAATGCTTTACCATTTCGGTTTCCCTTAGTGTTTCTTTTTCGGGTAATCATCAGTTCTATTTTTACTAATACTTTACATAAAACAAACAAATTATTTGCTTACCTTTGGCTACATTATGTACTATGAAGGTTTCGTGTTTAAGACATTTACATTTCTGTTTAATTTGTAAATACAAAAATTTCTCCTTTCACTCGGTCCTATTGACTGAGACACACGTTGTGCATTTAATTCTGTTATTGACACAGCAATAACAAGCAGAGTAAATCTTATAAATATGGCAAATACAACAATTCATCCATGACTGCTTAAAGGGTTAATAAGAAATAAGAAATAAGAAAACGAAAAAGGAAAAGGAAAGGCCCGTTTGCAGATTTGATGTTGAACTTTAAATATAGAAACAGACATGTGCTAATTATTAAATAATTTCATAGTGTAAGCATTATTTATATAGTGACAATGAATATGAAAAGCACATCGAAGCCCAAGTGATACCTTTTCAAGTTTAAGAAAATCAATCAATAAACGAATGAGTGAATGAATGAATAAAAAAAAAAAGAAATAGAAGAAGAAGAATATGAAATAGTTATAAATTGCAAAAATTATGCATTAGGAATTATTAAAAATCAAGTCTTTAAAGTAGACTTTATTTTGCTTTGTATGTTGGTTGGTTGGTTGCTTAAGCGAAATCATTTCGAATTAAAGTTTATCATTTCACTTCACTTCACTTCACTTCACTTCACTTTACTTTTTCTGAAACGAACTAAGTGCATGAATAACAATTGCAATACGATATAAGATAAGATGCGATTGAATAATGATAGAAACGAAAATTTGAAAATAAAAAGGTTAAACGTTAGACATTAAAAATAGAAGATGTAATAAATACCCATACATAGAAAGATGGAAAGGAAATGTATAGCAAATCAATGAAATTTGAAAACCGAATAAGGATAAAGCATATGATGGATAGTACATAATTTATAATAAAGATTCATAATAGCATAATGTGTACACAGTATACAGTACACAGTAAAAAATCGTGATCTCGTAGATTGTCAAAAAGTCAAGAAACTTGCTTGCACCACGAATTCATTTTACTACACATTAACATTTTAGTCCCGTTTATATCCAATAGGTTCTTATATCTTCTGCTAATTGATGGTTTTTGGAAACACGAATGGATTTCTCAAAACTGCGGACATTTAAGCTAAACTCCAAGCATAATAATAATAATATTACTCTACTTCGGCAAATGAAAGAAAACAAATGTGCAGAAATATGAAATGATATGGAAACTTAAGTGAAACTAGCTGACGAGGAATTTCGGACGGAAAAGTTCTTTTACACTAATGAGGATAA
The DNA here is from genome assembly GCA_001077435.1 of Glossina morsitans morsitans. Classification (NCBI taxonomy): domain Eukaryota; kingdom Metazoa; phylum Arthropoda; class Insecta; order Diptera; family Glossinidae; genus Glossina; species Glossina morsitans. Next base: position 18,710 of record CCAG010001699.1, read on the forward strand.
AAATCACTAACACTAATGATGTAAAAAAGATTGGGCGGATAATCCAAAATTTCAATTAAGGACCAAATCGATATTGGGAATTGTCTCCACGTAGCAGGCTTAATAGTCAATGAAAGCATTCTGGCGACGGGACAACGATGAAAAACTTGAAGCATCTACAAAAAGAGATCTGGTTTTCTTGTTTTTATAATAGTACCTCGATAGGAGTTTTTGGACTAGAAATGCTGAAAACGAGCTAAAGAATATAACAGTTATCGATCTTTGATCATTACAAAACCGATGACTGACAAAGATTTTACCATAGTCTTTCTGAAGCTAAACGATATGTCAGTAACTTTCGCTGTACTTAGCTAAACTAAAGAAGGAGGGATAAAAACCCCACCATAGACTTCCGATTTAAATGTTTAATCTAAAGCAAAGAAGAGTTTCTAGATAGAACTTGCTTTCACTAAGAGTGATGACATACATTTAGTGACTGTGTCATATTGTGTTTTAGCTCTGAAAAACTATGACTTACGATAACTTTTGGCAGTATTTGTGTCCCATGATATCGGAAGCATAAAGTAAATGACATATAAATTTTCCTAATAAGCTTCTTCAATACTGAATAATCGTAAATATTAGAATTGAGGAAACTACGCAGAGTACAATCAACTAAACTTAAGATGATGTGAAGAAGGAACCGGCGTCTAAAAGTCAAATATAAGTCATTTCCAAACGGGACCGACATCAACATCATGCATCATGTTAGAGTAACAAAAAAAATTTCCATTTAAATTTATTTTTTTCATCAATTCAAGACTTTCACTTGTACGTCGTTCGCTCTTCATTGCTCACTTAGTACTGGCTGATTAACATTTACCATAAAAAAAAATAAATTTTCTTTCGTTAGGTTTCGTTCTCGCCCTCCTTACTCTTATTAATCATTGTCTGATAACTTTTTGCAAGTTTCGTCTGCCTGTGAGTTATGTCAAGTCAATTTTATTTTACTTTTAGCAGTCGCAGAGAACTTATATGATAAGGGTGAATTATTTGGCCAAAGGTAGAGAAGTGAATATGTTGAAAAAGTTTAACAATTCAAAAGCCTCGAAAAGGAAGAAAAACAAAATGGAGCAGAAGAAAACGTAATTAACAAAAGCTTTTTATTATTTGACAAAAGGTCTGGATCTACTTTCGGAAAAATAACCAACAAACGCTCTTCATCAAGCAAAAGCCCTAAAAATAGCAATAGAAAGAATTTCATTACAAAAAAATTTTGATTAAGCAAACTAATCAAGTATAAAGTCTTTGTGTTCATATATATGTGCATGCACAAGGAAATTAACAGCATTCCTCTTCTATGCTGCTATCCTTACATGGCTATTAGCTATAAATAAGTGGAAAATTGTTCAATTCTTCCTGTGTCTTGATTTCATGAAATTTATGATGTTTACCTATCGAGCTTGACGTTTACGGCTAAGACTAAGCTCTATGTTGTTATGCACCTTTCGATTAGGCTATCAGGTTTAACTTATTTACCATCTTCTAACGTATATTGCGAGCTTTTCGAGAACAAAAAAATTCCTTAAATGCTTCTCTTTGTTTAATTCCTTAGCAGAATCCCATAATGGATATGATGAAACAATTATAAGCATGTAAAAGTATACTTTAATATCTATCGCTCGCTGTGCGTTTACATTATTATTTGTAGTATACTTTGGCGTAATAAAAGAAATGAAATGAAACCTTCACAGTGTGTATCACAACATATGAGAGAAATATGAAACTGAAAGCGAAACGGTCTTAACTGGCAAAACAGTTAATTATGTCCAACGTACTCTAAGGCATCTTTATAATTATTGTTGCCGCTGTAATTATGTTCGACGTCAAGCCAGCTAAGGTTCCCAAATTAATCAAAAACTAAAAGTAGAGAACAGCTAATAAACTGCTGTTGGTTTTTGCCTTATACACTATTTAGACCGTAAAAGTAAGGTCAACAGGATGACCAAAGAACGTTGCAAAATTTTAACTTCTCTTTAGTTAGTTTAAGCAAAATACAAATGAAACTAACGACCAAAGGAAACATTAAATAGTTTAGGTAAAAATTTGCAGACAAATTTTAAAGGTCAACAGTAAAAATGTATTCATATTTCTCGAATGAACGTCAAGTAGTCAAGCGAGTGATATATGAGATAATGTTAAAGAGCAATTAGCTTAATTAAGAAAAGAATTAATGATGTATTCTTTCTATTTTTATTCATTTATTCATTTATTCATTAATTTTTTTTATCTTTTTATTCAATAGATTGCTCTTTTTCTTGCAAATAATAGCCAATGCAATGTGAAACATTCTCCAAATTATATAATTTCCCCTTATTTAATGTACAATTTAACAAATATTTTTTTTCAATTTCCAGACGTTATTCTTTTGAAGTAATATTTGTCTGCTTTGCTTTTGGGTGCTTTGCAAAAAAAAAAAAACAAATAAATAAATAAAAAGAAAGAGATCCAAAGCGTAATTTTTAGGACGAAATATAAAGAAAAATGTAACAAATGGTCAGCACGAATAATTGTTATATGCTGTATATATATATATATATATTATAATATATATATAAAATATATATATATATATATATATATATAAAATATATATATATATATATAAATATATGTTAATAAAACAGTTGCCGACTAAAGCAAAATTTTTCATTTTCTCACTTCTCTTTTACATAGAAATTGAGACTAACTTTCATTATAACGAAAAATACAAAATGATTTTTCTATATTTTGAAGCATACTTTTAGGATTATTAAATAACAGAGCACACATGAAAAATTATTTTCATTGTAAACATGATATCGAACAGCAAAGGAATGAATTGCTAAAATGATAAAAAAAACTTATCTTTTGCCATCTTGCATAAATTTGTGAGAGTAAAAAATAATAAAAAATAGAAGCTTGTTTTTCAATTTTATATAATTAATAAACAAATGCAGAACAATATGAAAAATGTAATTAAACCAGTTCATGTATAAAGAGAAATGTTATGTGAAAAAATTCGAAAATTTTTTGGAATTTTAAAAAATCCATTATATACTTTTAGTTGCTGCTATGAATTTCAAATTAATGCATATAAACAAGGCATTATTATTGTTATCTTTATTATAATTTTATACTAATGAAATAAATTCTTAGACTAAAAGAAAATGACATTGAGCACTGGCAACCAACACAAGGTATCGGCTCTAATTTATAAAAGCCCATTCGATATTGAGCCTAATAGTTTTAATAAAGTAATATATTGTATTGATATTCTGTTCTGTAGCTGATTGTAGATTGTCCATAGGATTAGTCGCTCCAAACGCAATACTTCTAGCCAAGGAAAAGTTAAGGCGGTCATAGAAAATGTTCTTTATAGTGAGAATTTGTCCACAATTGAAGACTGGGGAGGAAGACATCCTTAAGATCCATTGGTTAGCTGCAATTGTACGGCCAAGGCGAATTCTCGAAAACGTTTTGATCTTGATTTTCTCAACATTTATTGACTATAAACAATATAATATAAAGAAATTGTTCATTAATTTATTCCATAAGGTTTAGAAAGTTATCAGATCTCCAAATTTATCTTAAATTTTAATTTCTGAAATCGTGAAAAAATATTTGGCCTATCAACAATCTGTAATCCTTAGTGTCTTAGTTGATTTAAAAATGTCTAATGTTTAAAGACAGACTTCAAAGTTGGCAATAGATCTGCCAACGTAAGCAGACTAGCTCGTATAGGTGAAGAATTCATCAAAGTACGGCAAATTAGCGATAACTTACACTACGCAACCTTGGCTCAAATCCCAGGCAATCGTTGAACATATAAACATAAGCTTAGCTTGAAATGATTTATCCTCGCTAAAAAGGGGCAGGTTTATTACAAATCGAACCTTTATGTATGATCTGCTGAAGAGCAGAATCGATGGATACATCGGTTTAGTTATTAAGGTTCCCCATCGCGTGACTCGTCAAATTCAGTTAATTAAAGCGAAACAAGTTAGACCCAATTATGTTATATTTAAGCTCTTTCGCGTTTTTTGCAGTAACTTTAATAGCGTTACCTTAACTTAAAGACGTTACCGGAATCCAACCATATTATAAGAGAACTTGGGCTCGGAATTTTTCAAGTTTGCAAACAACTATTTACCATAATTTGTTTGTTTGTGCCGATCTAGGTTCACACTCCCATCGTATGGCTATAAAGATTTTAGGTTATGGATTTTCATGTGTATAAACTTTTCTTTTTCTCTTCTTTTAGTTTTTATTTAATTCAATTTTTTTTTTTCGTCAAATTTAATTTAGTTTTGTTACATTAATAAATAATAAGGTTTACATTTTAAGCCGCAGATTAGTTTGTAATCGTCTGACAGCCACTGCAGCTGAGTCCTCATATATGAATAAAGAAATAAAGTTTGAAATTGCATATTAGTTGTTTAAATGGTCGCTGTATTGCATGGGTTGCCGTATTATTGACCGAAGTGAATGTCTTAACACTTAAAACCTTAAACATCTGCTACTTTTTGCAATTTCTTTTGAAGATGAAATAAAACGTTTGGACCTTTTTTCGATTGAGTTCACGAAGCGGCTCATGTCCGCATTAGGATCGTTAGATGCTGCAAAATTGCCTGGCAATTGGCTTTCATTGGCCTTTCATTGGCTTTCTTTCCACTGCACGCATAAAATTTTGAACAATCAGAACGCTACAAATCGCTCCATCGAGTCCACATCCTTTATCAATATTTCGCGTTGTTTTGTTAAAATATTTGTAAGTTCTGCATTAATCTATCAACGCATAAACGATCGTGAACGTGTAATGTAATCTTAGGGTGCTTGCATGCTATGCGAAAGTAAAAGCGAAGTAGCGGATATCAAATTTCTGAACTAAAAATACTTTATCATTTATGTATACACATATGTGTGTGTGTTTTTTTTTTAAGAATCTCGTACTCATTATCGATCATTATTTTCTGAATTGAACCATGCACTCAACGCGGAAATTGTACCTGTTAATCAACAGCTAGTTCATGACTAAAGGAACGTGACTAACATGCATTCATATTATCAGAGGCAAATGCTTGAACAATTCACATAACTAAGCAGCTATAAAAATATTAAAATTCTTTCTTTGCATTATAAAGTCAAATATCATCGCATATTTTCAAATGAATTTAAAATTATTCATTAATTTTTTTTATTATTTAATAGCGTTAGTCGCCGAAGGTAAGAGAGCGAATGCTTTTATTTTCAAACAATATTAACTTAAAATATGTTTTTATATATTTATATATATATATATATATTTATTAAATCGGAATTCGAAAATACATTTCAAAGGTTCTATAAAGGTTTTTATAAATCCGAAAACCATAAAATTTTGTATTCATTTGGCCAATGTAACATCCCGCTCCGCTATTATTGCGATTTTTATAATCGTAATCTTGTCTTATAAACGTTCATCTAGACAGTAAGTCTATAGGTGGCAACAATACCTGTTTTACTTATAAATTCACTGTAATAAGTGTTGGATCAAATTGGTCCATTTTTCGGATTGCTTTCATGCAAGCGTTCCTATTTACAATGAAGCCTTTATATCAATATATGTAACAAAGTCGTATGTTTATTACTTATTGACGAAGCTAATAATGTAGGGTAGGTATTCAAAGATCATTACACAATTTTTACTTTATTTATATAATTAATATTGTTCGAAAAGTGAATTTTTGTTTCTTTTATTTTAATTTATATTTTCGCGTATTTAGTGACAACGTTATTTCACTTCCCAATCTTAAGACCGTATGTTAATAATCATCGGAAAAACGAGTTGAAAGCATATTCGTTAAAGGGGAAACCGCGAAACGATGAGATACAACTTAATGATAAATTAAAAGAATTTTTCAATAATAAAGACAACGTTCGAAATATATTAAAAAAGTTTGAAGAAGAAGAGCAAATGAAATTTATTTCTTCCAGCTTTGCAGCGACTCGCAAGCCATCAGTAAATCATTGCATGTGTGCGCAAAAATTTATTGTCATCAAGATGATGATAACAACAGATATTTTACTTAAAGTTGTATTCTTATCAGCTCAGCAATTTAAGTTTTTGTTTTTCTCTCATTTTACTTTATTGTCTGCTATGCTCATATGTTGTTAAATAAATATTTATAAATATTTATATATATATATATATATATATAAATAGTTGCACATGCTTAACTGTTTATTTTAGGAAATACCATTTAACGCTCCGACTGTATTTACTTTACTTGTATTCGTCTTTGACTTGTTTTTTTTTTTTTTTTTCTTCTTTTTTGGTTTGTTTTTTCATGCATTTCGTCTTTTCGAAGAAGTTTCATAATGTGTTGTTTATGCCTTCAGGGTGTAATTAGTAGATTTTAGCATGAAAACAACAACACATAATTCTTTGGTATTTCATGAAAATTTCTATTTAATGAAAACAAATGAGAAATGTTTACTAAAGTAAAACAATATCAGATAATTACTTCAATTACATATTTATCTTAATTACAAACGAAATAAGAAAATTATATTTGCCTCAAAGATGTGAATCTGGTAAAGAGTAATTCAATCGCAAAAGATTTCATATAATTTTTGGATTTATCATAAAATTTATTGAGAAAAATGTTTGAACGTTTTTGACGTTTTACAAGCGATTCAGTTATACGCTGTCTAAGATGCCAAATTCTCGCTATTGTAAATGGACAAACTTGTCTGTCCTTTCACTTCTAAATGTTCAAATGACAAATTTAAAGCTTTTTCTGGAAAAAGATGATTTTGGACCGAACAATCAGGTAAAGGGGAAATTTTTTTTTTAAGTACCGACACACTTTCCAAATAAAACGACCTCTACGTTATACATAAATGAATGCTTACATGGGTTGAGGCAACAAATCTAAATCGATACGCATAATAAAAGCCGGATCTTTCTAAAGTCCTTCTACGCATGACATACCGTCAGCATATCAGCACCATTTTGATATATTCATGCCATAAATGGTTTATTATATATAATAGATGATATGAAACTTTTCACTTTTAGTCTTCATAGGTTACTTCCAAAGACCATCCGTATCGGAATGAATATTAAATTTTTTGCAGGCGCATCTTATTTAAGTTATATCCAGCATCATGCAACGTTACCTGCATTTCATATCCATGTGGTTAGTTTTAGTATTAGTATTAGATAAAATACAATGTATGTACGAGTAGGATATGTTATATGAATGCGCCTATGCTTACACCTATATACCATGTTGTGGTTTTCGGAGCTACCATCTCTGAGGCTTGTATAAACTTAATTGTTATCAAATTACATTTCTGCAAATCAATTTATTAAATATTGCTTTTTTTCTCATAATCACATAGTAAGAACGAATGCTAAGACAGACGGACTGAATAAATCCAAGGTATATGTAACCCAAGTTTTTATAAGTAAATATACTAAACAATGATAAAATTATTACTGCATTGCAAGTCTTCTAAAAGTTGTTTATATTCCATAAAAATGCAAAGAGCCTTGAAGTAGGCTACATCTTTTTTTCTAAATGAAATCTTTTTTAATTGAATTTACATGTATACAAAAAAAAAGAAAAAAAAAGAAGAAAAACAAATATTATAAAAACAAAAATTATACAAAAAATTTTTTTTCTCAAATTTCTTTTACAAAAATGAAAATTTTTTTCAAAGGCCACAAAAATCATTTCACTTTGGTTGAGAATAAGTAAAAAACTAATTGCAGGCAATTGTTTGGAAATTTTATTAAATATTACCATATTGACTGAAAGGTGTTTTTTTTTTTTTTTTTGCCTTGTTTTGTTTTGTGTACATACTGAAGACAAGAAAAAAAAAATCAACTTTTAAAGTCAATTAAAAATTTTTCATTTTATGCATGATTTTACTTTAGTTTATTTTACTTTACTTACCACTTAAACCATGTTTATGTATACATATTTACTTTTTAAATTATTTAAAGAGTAAAAAAGACATATTTCACAAGCTTTTATTAATTCTGCATAAATCACTTTATGTGTACTACAATTAAAGCATTATTTTTGCACTCCTGTGGAGTGAAGCTGACTTTATTCACAAAAAACTCGTTTACTTTTTTATTATTAAGATATGTTCAGAGATATTATTATCTTGATTGGTTAAAAATTCCGACCCGATTCATTTCGTTGGACTTGTCTTAAGAAAAATGATGACAAACACATACACATCACAACTTATCTCAAGACGATATGATGAGTTAGTACAATTACTAAGTCGTTACCGATGCTTTCAGAATGAATCACGAGGGATATATTGACATCACTTCCAAGAAGTAATTAAATGTATGTTTGAAAGAATTAAGAAAAGCTTAGCAAAAATTATTTTGTGAAAAGAGAGAAAAACTTTAAAAAAAAAAACATTGTTACGACACTTTTGACGACAAGATGCAATGCGGAAGAAGATGGTGGCTAGAATGCATAGTGCATGCTACTGCTGCCAAGGTCCCTCAGATCCGCAAGTCCAAAAAATTCTCTTCCAAAGTTCCTCCGCTTAGAACTTTACCCGCATTTGAATTTTGGATCGAATAAATAATAATTAGTTCTTTGACCCGATCGTTGAAAATCTGATAACGTATTGTGAGGAGGCAAACTCGACCGCTCATTTAGACCTCACCTATCTTCTGTTCGGGAGGGGATGCTAGTATAAATTAGATAAATACCAGTAAGAGTGCAGTGCCTGACGACGGGCAATGAATGGGGATTTCAACTGATTTCAACTGAGATCTGGCAACCTTTTTGATAGTAAAAAACCTAAAAGGTCGGTTGAGTCAGCGATCAGCTTTCCTTGCCGCTCTTTCTTCTGAGTTAGACGTCCGATCGCCGATGTTTTTTCTCTTTTACGGGAAATTGTAGTCAACAGCGTGCATATGCATTGTAATTAAGTGAGATAAGATATAACTGAAATTAATTTTGTGAGACTCCGCAAATAAAATATAATCATGAGTGGTCCGAGAAATAAGAATAAATCGAAAATAAAGTACAAACCACTCTCTCTTTGACATAGCAATTAACAAATAAGAACCAAGAGCGAGAATTCGAAAGTGAGTGTTTCCTCTTCAACTTGATGATCCTTATATTACCAAGAGACTGTACATGTGTTTGGTTAGACCTGTACTTGGGTATGCTTCTGTTGTGTGGTCGCCTTCATATCGGTGCTATGTAGATTCAATTGAATCTATACAAAAGCAATTCTTGCTGTTTGCCCTGAGGAATTTGGGTTGGGATCCTATTATCTCTCTTCCCCCCTATGAAAATAGGTTGCACCTGTTGTTCTTACCGTCTCTTGAGAAACGTAGATTTGTACTTGGCGTGTGCTTCGTAATCAAAGTAATAAATGGTGCTATTGACTCGCCGTCATTACTTGGAGAAATAAGTTTTAATGTTTCTAACCGCTTCTCTAGGCACTTTACCTTGGTTAAGGTTAGTCAATGTAAATATAATTATGAGCTGTTTAACTCGCTCAGAGTTTTTTGCAAGAACCTAAATGACGTCTATCACCTATTCTCACTATCCATTTAAGCAGCTTTGCTTCATGCACGAGATTTACCAAGGTCATACTTAAACTAGCTTTTAACCCTAAATAGTTATTATGACTCGAAAATGAATTGTTGTTAAATATTATCGGTTGCCAAACTTATGCATGTTTGCGATGGCTTAGGGGTTCATTTGCAACTAAGTTCTGTACCGGTTGTGGGTGTGGCTTTGTGCTAATTGTATACATGCTTTTTTCTTTTTATTTCTCTTTTTTCTTCTTATTTGTTTTATTGTACATATACTAACTTTTAATAATAATTATTTTAAGACTTACTTTAAGAGTCATTTGAACTCGACTGTCATTTGTTTTTAGTTGAGTTCCTATATAAGTAGTATAAATAAATAAATAACTAAATAAATAAAATCAATAAAAAACTAGGACCGCGAAATATAAATAAATCTTAAGAGAGGACACTGGAGTCCGACAAACTGCCTAGGAAACCTAAGTGCTAATAGCCTCATAGCACGTTGTCGAGACAGATGTCTTGCCACAAGTATCGAATTTATTTATGGTTATACTTAAAGATCTCATATAAATAAAGCCGACTCTGATTTTTGGTCTTTTATTACAGTTCACTTAATTTCTCTTTTTTTTTTTTTTGTAATTGATTTATTTATTTATGATTTTTTTCGTATATATTTTTTATGCCTTCCCTTTTCCTCAACAAAAACGAGATTTTTTAATTAAAATCTTCCCTCCATTCTGTCGTTCTTATGCTAACAAATATCAAGCTGTTGATAACAAAAAAAAAAAAGACCTATATATATATAAATATATATATATATATATTTTTTTTTTTTGGGAGAATTTTTCTAAAAATTCTTTTATTCCGCTAACAGGTGATATGCATGCTCCAGTATTTGCATATAAATTGGATTGATTTGAAATTCTTTTCGGACTGAACTGCAACCCTGCATTTACACTTGCAACAGCGACAGCAACAGGCAAGTTATCAGTGCTTGTCATTGATTCGTCATATTGATGAAACGTATTCAATGGTGCTTTCACCATATTTTCCTCCCATTTCAAATTAATTGTACATTTTTTCTCTCCCCTGGCAAATGCATATTTTTCAAATAAATGGATGGCAAACCATACCGAATGGTCAGTAAAAGTATTTTTATTATTATTTTGATTTTTTGTTTTCGTTTTTTCTTTTTTTTTGTTTTTAATATATCAAGATTTTTGACACATTTTCCACTGAATGCTTAGATAGCAATTTTTGCTTTTATTCTCCACTATATATATTTTAAAATAATCAAATCGAAGGCCAAAGTGCAAACGTTGCCACAAGACTTTATTCTGGCAAACTCCAAATTCACTTGATTTCGCATATCGGTATTGTGTATGCGCGAAATGTGTGTAAATCTATTCGCAACTATGATAGGTAGAGCTTTAAATTTGAAAACTGTAACATTAAGCTACAAATACACACACATTTATAACTATTCAATGCCCTAACATTTATCTATTTGTGCAATTTTCGAACAGATTTTCTGGAAATTCCGACAAATTGACACGATTTCTTCCATTGTTCCATAACAGAAATTGTATTTACAAATTGCATTGAAATCGATTTATAAGAAGAATTCTTTTCTTCAAGAAGACCCAAGACTTCAACATTCACCAGCAATTCCATTTTTATTTGATAATTTTTGCCATGTTTTGCTTTACTTCGCTTTAAAAGCATTTATTGCATCTAAAGCCATAGCTAATAATAGTTGCATACCTTCTGGCTTCGTTGCAATTATCTTGAAAAATATCTTTGCACTCTATGTCGGTCGCTAAGAATCTTTTGCTGCTCATTTCGCATTCTGAAAAGGTTCTTTTTCCTTTCCCCTCACGGCCCCTTTAGATGACGTAAACACTGATTGCTCTCCTTCTGCTGACAATCAACGGTAAAACTCGTTGCAGAATCAATCAAAGATTCGATATATTTAGATAATTTCAAGATATTGTTTAGTTATTAGTCATAGATTTTGCTTTTGCAACTTCGGCTTAACAAAATATTTCAAATTAAATGATGATGAAAATTGAAAGCTTTTCCTAACTGACAAAACTTTCTAATGAAACGATAAATTAATTAAATCCCAAAATTGTACTGTTGATGAAAATGAAGACAAACAGATTGTTGGCTGTTGTGAATGCTCAGATTTGTAACGAGAACAAACATGAATTTCATTCATTTTCTTTCAATCTGTTGACAAAGATTCAAATGTTAGTCGAATGCTCTTTAGCCAAATTGCTTCTTCAGAATATGAACGAACAACTTGATTAGATCTTAGTTATGTCACTCAAACTGTCCAAATTGTCCATCGTTCATAATCATCTTACATCAATGCATGGCATTAATCGTTTTTTTCGATCTTTCTCGTTACTCGCAAACCGTTATTACTAACGCATCAAACGACTCCTCTCATAGATTTATTTTTATATTTCATTTCATTTGAATCTTACTTTTCAAATATTCAAAATTCAGAAAATAATTTTCATAATTTTTATCATTTCCACTGCCGTTTGCGACTTCATTCCCATCGTAAAGTGACGCAAAAAATTTTCAAATATTTTATGAATTGCTGTTGTGTGTTTGATTTGATCAATCCATTGATTGAATTGCTTTTACACTAAATCTTCACATGATTCGTATAAATGTTTGTTTCGCGATATTCAACTACGTACGTTTATTTGCAATCCATTTGCCATCAACCAATCATCTTATAATCTCACCCTAATCTAGAATATACAAAGACCTTATCTCTCTATAGTGTACTTTACGAGTGATATAAAATCAAAAGAAAAACTGACCGCCAGTCACTTAAACAGATTTGTTCCTGCTGCACGATGAAATTTTTTTTTTCATTCGCTCTAGACGTCGCTCCATCAAGTCTACTTTTAGCTTTAGAATGTACTGAGAGTGTGTGTAATCAAGTAAGAGCTTGTAAACAAAGTCTTGAAACTACTTCACATTCACTATTCAAATTCACTTATCTTTTTCGCCTTCTCTGTGTATAGACTTTCTTTATTCGTTCTCTCTTTTCGCCTCTTGCAGCCAGCACGTGTACCCGAGCTTATGTCTCCGGAGTAAATAATCATTTAAAACAGTATAAGAATAAGATATTAAATGGTTCAAAAAAGCAATTCTCGAACTTGGTCCTATAGTCCTATATATAGTCTTACAGCACTTGTAACTTTTAACGCGTTTTTCTCTTTCTTCAAGTTCCACGTGCCGCTGCGTCCATCAATTTTCATTCGATAGCTTTCAATTTTGCACTTTGGTTTTTTTCGAAAAGTTTTGTTTTCTAACAAAAAAAAAAAAAGCAACTTTCGCATAACATTTTTTATATACATGAAGACTTGTACCTTAATATGAAAAAAAACTCGCATATTAATTATTGGTTCCATCTTTTAAATCAATTTTTTGTGCACACATGCTTCAACTCACAACCTGGGACTGACGCAACAACAACTAACTCAATGAAATCGATGGAGTTCTAGAAATTCGCTAGAAAATTGAAAATGTAAACGAAAAACAGTTGAACAACTTTTCTTTTCAATTTTTTACATATCCTTTCAAAACAATTTTTATTGACATTTCCGCAATTTTTTATAACCTACACCGTGGTGGCATATATGGTATGTTAGGTTTTTCCGAATGTATACAACAGGCAGAAGGAGCTGAGATAGATACAATTTGGTGTTAAACTGATCCATGCAGAATCACTTTCTAAGCCTATTTAACTCGCAGTCTGCTTGGCCGTCTTGTATTTTTGTGTTCAGCAAAATCGATCACATGATTATATGATAAAAATTTGGTACATCGACATGTTTTGAAAATGATTCGAATCGCACTGATTTTCGATTATTTTCCGTATCATGCCCTAGTTTTATGAGTAACTGTACTAAGCAATGTGATATAAGGCATTTAATGGTGGGCCATGGCCCACAATAACGTTTTTGCTTGTTGTCACAGTAATTTGTATCAGTTTATTATAATCATAAGGCTACGTTTATATGTAAATAAATTATTCGAAATCTAATTTAGTTGTGATAATCTTTTTCTTCTCTTTGCTTCTTATCTTCTTGGTATTTATTTGTTTTACCCTTTGGTTTAACAAAATCCTAGTTGTTATGAAGAGCAATAAAAACAAAAAAAAAAAAAGCAAAGTTTTTTTTATTTTGTATAGTTTCAACTGTATATGCCCGCAATTGTTGCTTCATTTTATTTCGTTTTCGAAATTTTTTTTTTTTTTTTAAGTTCTAATTGAATGCGAACTTAAACTACATCGGGTAGGACACCTGTTACACCGCCTAAAACTCCACCTACTACTGGTACACCCTTGATAACATCTTTGACAGTCTTCGTTACCGTTCCCGTTCCCGATAAAGCGGGTCGCTTATCATTCGATCCAGTTAAGCTAGTCGCACCGTCCACCACTGGACCCAATATATCCAATTGGGCCGATGCCATTGCAGCAAAAATTACTGCAACGATTTTGATTATGTTTATATATTATATTAACTATACTTACATGTATATATATATATATATTTAAAATGTGTAAAATGAAAAATATTTACCCAAAATATGAAAAATTCTATAGTAATTCATGTTGAAACTGAATTCGATTACTGAACGTATTCGGATTTGTGTGCATTTATAAGAGTTCTTTAATTCTAAAAAGTCACGTTCCAGAAAGAGAAGAAAAAACTTTAAATAAATTTAAACACGATTACACAACACCCATTAACTACTAACACAAATGGTTTGCATTGGATAGTTAGTGCAGTAAAATTGAACTTTACTTTTCATATGAATACATTTTTAGATTTTTCATTTTCCGACCATCAGTCAGAAGGTACGCACTATGTTATAAAAGCTCTTTGGGGAATAATCGACTGATTTGTACATGATCTAAAGTAAATGCTTCATCAAGTGAATAAATTTTATTCCCACTAATACTTCTCCATTTTCTGTCCGATAATCATCATATTTACATAATTGTCTTACTAAGACGGACGTTAACGGTGGTGCGTAAACAACTATAGTTAAAGTTTCTTTAAAACAAATTTTTCATGCTTTGTCATCACTATTGCATCGCATTCATTCAACACTATATACGCGGCTGTAATCGACAAATTTTTACCATCTTTCTATTAGAAGAAGAAGAAGACATGATACGTCATCATTGTCGAATTTCAAAAATTCAGACAGTTCTGCAACGAGTGAAAAATATATTCCTCACGGCAGGCGAGTGAAAAGTACGAATCTGGGTGCATCAAAAATTCTAAGCCATGTTCGCCAAATTTTTGCCGACTTATAAAACATTTGTCTGATCTGGCGTAGCCGTAATTGCACACAACATTTATACTCTTGTTCAATTTCGACCGTTTTAACTTAATTGTGCGCTTTAATCGCGTTATTTATTGACAGTAGAGGTTAGAGCCAATCATCTGGGCAGATTAGAGCACTTCATGACGAACGCTTTGTTTTGCAAACACTTTACATTGTGCCGGCCTTGCCACCGTTTATACAGTTTCTTTCATCTTGGATCTCGATCCGCATTGTTGTCATATGGGAATCACTTTTCGTCCCCTCTATGAATATCGTCATAGTCGTCGTTGGATTTTGTTCTCTTTCTTTTCGGTCAATTCTATTGTTCGCTTTCAATTCATTCAGTATCGAAATTTCGAGCTTAGTTTAATATATAGCTTTACACGTACGGTTCATAAATGTTTTTTAATCGATATTTAATTCCGCAGCCATGTCATAAAATGAAATGGGTTCTCGTTAATCTTTAGAAAAATTTTATCGATTTTTGAAACCGTACTGTAAAGTAGAGCTTGGCACGTGTTGCACCTGCGGGGTGCAAGAGTCGAAGATCGACGTAGTGAAGAATATACGAGACATTTTTAAAATGTCACAACGTTTTGCAAGCCATCACCTTCCCTCTGCTCTATAATATGGCTATGGGTTATTAAAGTCACGCAATCCCTGAAGCCATTTTAAGAGAGGAACGTCATGACGTTTTTCCTTTACGCAACGAAGTTTCCCCGTAAATGTATTTTCAATAAATATTCTAAGTTACAGACGTTACCAGAAATGACTGTTTGAACTTACCACGACAATCAAGCGATACTATGTTATGTTATGTTAAAGCATTGGCGTATTCGAATAAATCATAAAGTCTTGGTGAGCTTCTTTTCTAGAATTGTTGGCAGATTTATGTAGAGTATGGTCTTAGAGAATGGAATTATTGCAAAAATCTAGGGGCGATCGATCATTTATCTGCACACAGTAGTGTGCGCACGTGACGTCGGTCATCATCGAATATGACAAACGGAAATGTCAAAATACGCGTCAAGAACTTTGTATATGTGTGAACGCATTTGCGGATCTTGGCACTGAAAAGTACTGTGAAGGAGTATTAAAATACTTCGTTATGTTATTCGTTTAAAAATTAAACGTTAGTATGCATGCATTTACTATCGTGATTTTTACTTCCTTCTTTCTTTTACTACACTTTTCCATATTCCTATTCACATTATATCACATTATATATCACGTATATATATATGGTAGTTAAAGGTCATTTATTTGTATTGAAATTTACATACATACACAAATTGCATAAGATTATCTTCAGAAACTTTTTGCTGTTTTTTCTTTCCATTTTTTTAAGTTTATAAAATATTTATATATGTGAGTACGACTGACTATGAATGATGTATAGCAATACTGATTGAATTGTAAGTTGATTGACATTTGACAGCAAAAATTGATTTGCTTGGTATGAGTGAATGAACTGGCAATGAGTGGAAAGAGATTAAAATAAGAAAATTCAGACTTAGCATGTCCTGATATAACATCAATGGCAATATATTTTATTTTATTGTAGAGTGGTAGTAGATAAGGGTTGATATGTCTAGTGGCCTTTTCTATTTCCCTTTTACAGTCGATTCTCCTTTTAGACAAGCATGTAGAGCTTAGAGTTATATTATACTTACCATTCATTGTGTAGATGATACAACATGGGCAATTGCTCTCTGGAGATTTAAACAAATAAAGCTCTACTCACCTTAACACGAATCTTATACACCCAACATCGAAAATAAAAAAGCAAATATATATATATATATATAAACTTTACCTATTAGCACAATTCTTTAATTTGATTCCATTTTATAAAGTAGATAAAATGCTTGTTGGGCTTTTAGAAGATTTCAACTCGTCTAAGTATTGTGATCGCGTGTATGAAGGCAGACTAATTCACGATTAAGCCACGTTAAGTTTTATGATAACGGCCAGAAAACAGACGGGCAGATTGATGTACGTGATTGATATCTGATGTTGACTTCTTCTGCGCTCTAATCAAATCCGGAGAAGATTACAAACAGATTGACAAATCTAACAGATTGTCATAATCGTGTAATTGACGTGAACAGAGAAGCAGTAGAAAATAGCAATAAATAAAATGAAAATATTTCCCTTTTAATGACAACTGAGTGGGATAATAATATTTGATAAAGATATAATTTTTTTTTATTCTTAGTGTAACAACATCCAAGCCAGCACTTTTGGGCAAAAAAAAAGCGCTTCGTTTGTTTTCTTTTATTTTTAATTCGTTTGTAGTTTTTTTTAAAGTTTCAGCAAAATTAAGTTAAAAAAGATTTTTTAATTATAAACGAGATACGCTATCACGCTGGACTATGTAAGTGTTACGCTTGCAATGTGAACGATATGCAAAGCATAATTGTTTCAGATGATTAATTGGGTTGTCGCGAATCGCTGTGTACCTGTGTATAAGTCAAAGATATCTGAAAGATTTATTTTTGCTTTTTTTAATTTCGTTCTGCGCAAGTGTGAAACTCTTTTCGAGCGACTTGTCTCTCATGCTTAGAAATTGTAGTAACTTGTTCACGCGGTTTTTGACGACCTATATCGTTAAGCCTTAAGCACATTTTGCTAATGTTCTGCTGATGCCGCAGATTCTGTATGGCCTGGAAGCAGTGTCTGATGCTACGGCCTATGTCTTCCCTAGACTTAGTCATATTCTTAATTCGGTTCTACGCTACGTCTGCAGTGTTCGCACAAGGGCTCATATCTCGGAACACCTTAAGCAGTTCTTGAGGTGTACGTTTGTAGCAATTTACAGCGTTTCGTAGTCTATCGCCCTTTTTTACGGTTATTAGGGTAAGTATGGCCTGCCTCTCAATCCATGTTCTATATTTTGAGCGGTCCTTTCTTGTTCGAGTTGCGTGTAGGTGGAATTACTCACAACCTTCACCTACGTATATTCCCCCTCTCTAATAACGCCTTTCGGGTGAAACTGCAGCGGTATATTTCCACGCTGGAGTAGTATGTGCTTTTATCGTCTACCATCACTAACCATTTGCTTGAGTGATCTGGAACTGGCTTTGAGTTGGAATTAAATTGGCCCTTCAAGAGTGTTTATTAAATAAATAAATAGATATTTTATTTAGTTTAGCTAAGGACGAATATCAAAGGATCCCGTGATCTTATAAGTAAGCGGCCGAACGTTTTTCATAATTCCGACAAGATTTCTTACCTTTAGCGTTCGATTTTTCCTGCTAAGTATTCTGGAACATTTAAGAGCAATTCTCCTGCGTAAGTTAATGCCAAAGATTTCCCTTAGGCTTACGCGTAATAGGGAGCTTTTGATTAAAGTAAATATTTTTCATACCCTGCACTAAAATACGTTGCTTTAAAACCGCTCTATCGCGTACAGTAGTAGATAAGAAGTATGACTTTCAAATCTGCACATCCGGACCTTTCAATTCCTACGTACGGTTAGCTTGTGTCCGTAGCTATAATGAATGTGCAATCGACAAAGATATACATACATTACCACTTATCAATAGGACACTAGCACTTCTCACGGTATGGCCGCATCCTGTTTCTCTTTTTCCGCTTCTGTCTTCGTGTCACTCAATGGCCGAAGAAAAAAAAGGACTTCTCATTTCGTGTTAATATTATTGGAGAGATTTATTTCGCGTATATGCAGAATAGGAATCAAGTGAGCACTTTGAGATTAAAATTGAAGCGAATTGAAAAAGTGGAGTTAATCGGTTTAGCAAATGAAGCATTCATATACATATATACCTGATTAGCAGTTGACAATAACGTGAAATGTGAATTTGGTAAAAGTTAAAAAAGCCATAAGTCCATCTCTGACCAATAAAGTTTTTATTGCTTTTTATCACGTGACACAATTTTGGCCGAATTGTAAATTAATTATAAATCACTGCTAATTGGTTGGACATGCCATAACATATGTTAAACAATATCATCACTTATACCCTAATAATTGTTGAGTGAAAAAAATATCAATCGAATTGTAATCGTTTTGGCCACTTTAACATACACTTTAAGAAGTCATTCAAAACAATTAACCCTTTCACCGCATTCTTATTTAAACTGCTTACGTCATCATGCATTACCCTACTCCATAAAATCAAATAGAATAAAATAAAATGAAAAGCAAATGCGTCGCACGTGTTCTCAACATGCAACGGATACATATGCGGATACACTCGACTATATTCTACACATTTAAAGGGTTAACAAAAATAAAAATGAATGGCAAAAAGAAAAGAGTAAATAATAATTTATGGAAAAATGACAACTATTTAATATACTTGTCAAGTGTAATTATGTGAAAATTACAAAATATTAACCGCAATTAAATTGCGAACATACCTCTAAAAAAAATGAAATAAATATAAATGAATATACGTTATATGCTATATGTGATATATATTTTACGCTTAGAAAAAAGTTGTAAAACAGTTTCACAAAAAAATTGTTCGTACAATATTTAAAATTTAATAAAAAAAAATGAAGTCGAAAAGTATGTTACATAATTTCCTTGTTTTTATACAACACAGGTTAGCGGAACACATACTTGAAGAACGGACGGAGACAAAAGTTTGCTTGAACGTAGAAAGAAACCGAAAAGAAATTATATTCAGTTTAGACCACCACCACCACCACCACCACCACCATCACTGCCACTGCCTGCTAAGATAAGGATGTTTTGATTGAATCTTAAAAATGTACTATAAATGGTATGCACCATATAAGTTGAAAAGTAAGAGTTGCGCAACCAACATATTCGCACGCACCGCCCATAAAAAAATGTATGAGAATACACCGCAATATATGAGAAATTGTTATCAGCGTTATATGTATATGTAAATGTGTAGGAATGCAAGTAAGTTTTGCCGAATTTTTTTAAGAAAGACGAAGCTCGCCTTGCTAAGCAACTTCTTTGGCATCGCGCGGAAACAATTTTCGACTCGTTGATACACAGTAAGCCTTCTGGTGGATGTTATACTAATCAAATGATCATCTACTCGTAGGCACTGCTTTCCTTATTTCTCGGGTTGAATTAACATTCCGTGCCGGAAAGACAATTTGCAAAAGGATTGACTTTTTCGGTATATAGAGATGAAAACCCACATATTCTTGGTGCAGTCAATGGGTCATAAATCGATATCGGAGTTAATTGTAAGTGATAATACTGGTAGAATACAGCATCGAGAATACTCTGTTACAGTTCGTTTCGACTAACATTTCGTGAACGAATTTTTCGAGATGAACAAGCGCGTCGTCACGCAGAAAAGGCGACTTGTAGTATCCTTTCTCACCTTACAATCGTTTTTCCTTTATCAGATCAGAGCAATTGCATCAGTTTTTATTCGTGGCGTTCCTTAGTGATGGTTGTCACTTGATTGGGAAAAATCTGATTTATCCATTAACACAATGTTCAACGTTTCCCTGATCTGCATCAGGCTTTTTTTGTTTTTTGCTGCCCATATCGAAATTTCAATGAATCTTGCCTAATGTTCCCATGTATAAATTTTGAACGTTTCGTGGAAGCGGTTTGATAAGAATTAAACTCTGTTTTTTTTATTTTGGCTTATACTACTACGTTAAAATTCCTACAATTTGTGTATAGATATAGGAACAAGAAGAACTTTTCTAAATGTGGTGGGATTTTAATGTACGCTTAACAAAATTGCTAACCAGTCTATATATAAAACCTATGAGAGATAAGTGAACGATAAATATTGCAAATGTGATGAGAAACGATTACCAATAATTGCGGTTGTAACTTTAGCTATTGAGCGATGTCGAAAGCAATCGTGTCGCGTCCACTTTCAATAATAGTACGAAGTTAATACTTTCACATTCATATGCCACGTGAACAGATCACATGTATATATCTATAACTGCCCAAAGAACATAATTTACCCAAGATAAGTAAAGGCATTAACCCCTACAGTAGGCGAGCTAACACCCAGAGTTTAGTCGCAAATCTCAGGGCGACATCTGTCAAAAGTTTGGAACGGCATGAAATGACGTAATGGACGAACATAATCAAATCGTCTCCAAATTTCACATTGATCGGGAATGAAGTTTTCCATTAAGAATTATACGAATTCTTTGTAAACTAGGTAGGGTATGGTGAAATTTTTCTTCTTCTTCTTCTTCTTCTTTTTTATTTCAAAGTACATTCGAAGAAAATAAGTTCTTCTTCTAAAGGAACGAATTCAATAAATCCAATATCCGAGCATTTTACATAATTAATGTGGGATCTGATTTCATCAATACTTCTTTTAATAAAATTTATTGCTGCACGCTGACGACATCGAAGAACTTTGCAACGAGCAGGCCAAGGTTATTAATAATCCTACTGAAAGGCACACAACCATCAATTGGCAAAAGTGAACCGAAAGTTGAAATATGAAAAATTTGCATAACATCCACACGTCATT
Source organism: Glossina morsitans morsitans (assembly GCA_001077435.1). NCBI lineage: Eukaryota > Metazoa > Arthropoda > Insecta > Diptera > Glossinidae > Glossina > Glossina morsitans. Next base: position 40,133 of record CCAG010001699.1, read on the forward strand.
GGAGCATATAGTCTTTCAATAATAAAGGCAGGCCGCTATTGATAATCGAAAGTACGGCTACTACGGCGGGAAGAAATCGTATCATCCTCATTGGGATTTATGGGCTCGCTTTATTCTATACTCGGTTCTTGTATACGAAATAAAAAAATTAATTTACTATCGTCTTTCAGTTGAACGCCCAAGATATGATGATCGACAATTGCAATTCTCTTCAGGACGAATGAAACGCTTTGCTAAAATTTGTTGAATTTTAAAACTAGATAAGGAATACAAAAAAACACAGTTTGAATTTAATTTGCGCCTTTGATTTTATTTATTAAGTTTTTTAATACATTCTTATTTATTTAAGGAGAAGAGAGAAAGAAGAGAAACAAAAAAAAAAAAGAAAAAATTTTTTTTGGCTTTTTAATGAGACTTGTATTTTTTTCAAAGGCGCGGAGGACTTCCTCCAGAAACAATCTTCGGACTTGTCTTGAAAAATAGTCGCCAGATTGTTGTGAGTGCTCCTTCTTAGCGACAACAGTCGTCATCTAAAGTCATATAAGATTCATCATCCATTGAAGCTCCTGTTGAAGTATCATCACCTTCAGAAGGCATTGAATCGATTGATGGTTCGTCGTTGGCGACGTTGTCCTCAAATGGTGGCATCAACGCTGTTGCACATGGATTTTGTGGGTCGCTAGATGGGCTGTCAACGGATTTCTGTTCATCATGCTCAAGTCCGCTTTGGTGAGGACGTGCTTGAGAAATCACCAAAATTGCTGAAACAAAAATTGAAGAAAATTTAATTTTTTATTTTTCCAATACGAATAAAAAGGACAAAACTTACCAAACAAGAAGAAAAAAATTGCTTGGAATTTCATATTTAGAAATTTTTTAAGTTGTTTTAGTCAATAATTAGACTGATGCCTACTGTCAAGAATAGTTAAGGTATTTATATGAAATGATTCGTTCGAGCAGGAATTGAATTATCTAATAAATGTTTGTTTAATTTATTTATTTTATAATTCATTAGATATGAAATTTTGATGAAACTTTATCGCAACAAATCATATTCGCCATAACGCCTTTAAGCGTTTAAAAGGCCGTCAAGGTGAGATAAAAGTTATCTATTTTTTTTTTTTTTTTTTTTTATTTCTCTTTGAATACATTTCTCCAAATATAGAACTTAATCTACAAAATATGTCTCGTATTTAAATTGGTAATAAATGTTGTCCACAACAATTCCACTTGAAATGATTTTTTATTTATTTGTTTTATTTTCATTTTATTTTTTATATTACACATCATATTTTAAATAATATTATACATATCGTTATATTATTAATTATCACTCGGCGTTTGTTGAAAATAATATGACCGATGAGAAAACAAGAGGAAAGGGGAAGAAACGAAGCACTTAAGCGAGATGTAAAAATACAGACGATTTATCTATGCTTTTGTGCATAAAAATCGATATATATTTTTATATATATAGATATATGTATTTGTTTCTTTTGGAAGCAAATTGATTCTTAGGTCCTTCTTTATCCTGCATTAAGCGTTTTGTTGATAACAAAAGGCACTTAAACTTAGTTTTTTTCTTCTAAAAATTTAAAGCTATCCTCAAGTGTCAAGTCTTTTCTTGTCTTCAACTCGGTTCGGCAGTTTCTTTATAAAATTCTCGCACAATTGGGGAAAACTTCAACAATTAATCAGATCTGAAAATCTACAATTGTACGCCTGATGCACTAGCACGCTTATGGATCCGTTTCTTTAAGTAAATGTATGAAACCCGAAAACCAGTTTACACTTCTTGAATATATTAAGTAAATGATCGAATTTACTTTCTTTCCAAGCGTACATACGATCTCTATAAGTACTCGCACTAGACTCGCAACATTTGCATTTTCTCTTATTCTTATTAAATGTTTCGGCATTTATAGGCCTGACTGTGTACACATATTTATTTATTTTGTATTTCATTATTTATTTCAAATCGATTACAAAGAGAATTTCACACCAATAGCAACAACAAAATTCAAAATATACCCATAATAGAGAGGAAAAGTGAAACCTTAAGCTAACATAACATATAAAGCGATAGTAATGACAGTTACATAGTCTGCATAGGGAACTGAACGAATTATGAATATAGCGCCGTGAAGATCGATTCGAAAAATTAAGACTAACAAAGTTTGGTGGATGTGAATGGGAAACCCAACTAAGAATCAAGTTTACTAGAAAAACCACAACAACGATCATATCTCTCCCCCCCCGCCCCCCCTCTCTCTATCTCTCTCACTTCCTCTCTCCCTCACTCTCCCTATCTCTCTCCCTCTCTCTCCCTCTCTCTACTTTGTTCTAAAATTGTAAGACAGACCTCGTTAATGGAAGATTCAATACGGAGGCTGATCCTGGCCATAAAGTTAAAAAACTCAGACAAATCAGGCCTATGTCAAAATCGTGTAAGTTGAACACCCACTAACAAAATGTATCGTGTTTCAGAGTTTTATCTCTACTTCTTCAACTTTTCGAATTTCAACTAAACCGGCGCAAATACGAACATGATTTAGTCGACTCGGAATGTGTACGCTGATCCAGTATGGCGACATTTTCGAGCACATTGAAAGATATTTTTATTGACAATAGTTCTATGGAGCGCGTAATTAAAAATAAGAATCAAAAATTGTAAAATGCAAAGACAACATGTTACGTATAATATAAAGTGCAGTCCCTTCAAGCTACTAGCTCACTTTCTACATCTACATACTTTGTAAGGTATTCTCCAACAGAGATGAAAATCACTCAACCCATTCATGATCTAATCTCTTCTAGTCTACAACAATTGCGATAGGGAGCGTACGTATATTGAATTTGTGCCAGTGCACAGACGCACTTGAGGTGGGATCACCTTATGTTATGATATTGATAAATGATTGCCAAGCTCCTCATTCATTTTTTATATTTCTCTATTCTATTTGGTCGGGTGATTCACTTCTTGCACTTCTTCCCATACACACCTTTATATTTCAACCAGATCTATTTTTAGATACTTCATAAACGTGTAGTGCTTGGGAACTAATCACCCCCGGAGCTTGGGAATGCGTGTAATGTATCCACCTAGAGACGTCTGTCGGTGGATAACTTCCTGGGCGAGATAAATAGCTCGTAAGCATTTCTTTCTTACTCTGATTTGCTTCAGGTTTGTTCTCTGTGAGGATTCCTTTGGGGCGTCAGTTATCGTTTATCAAATTAACTCATTGCCCTATCGGGTGTCGTGAGGCGAAGCTATCTTGGCAGGTACTCATTTTAAATTTGATAAGGACTCTGTCCACAAGTAGCTAAGAAAACAGATATTGTGACATTTTTTAATTCAATCGAAAGTATGTGTGTTGTTAATATGTCTGCAAATTGTGAAAAAATCCGTTCTTGTGCTATATCTCGTCGATATATTTCGTCAAAGCGATAACGCTTCGCAGGCTTGTGGACTGAAGAAAAGCTTGGTCTTTACAGCGAGGTGGCTTTACCAATACAGCGCGCTATGCAAACAGTTCAGTTGTTTCGGAGATTAACAAAGGGGGTGGATAAGTGACTCACTTACGGCATTGGTAGACGAAAAAGGCCGCAGTAATCGTGGCAAAGCGCAGGTTGATGTCGCGTAAGGTAATGATTTGTGTTTGTTGGAATTGGGAGGGCATTTTTCATCATGAACAGATCCAATCGGGCCATGCGTTTGATTCCATTTTTTCGTATTTTCCTATTTGACATAAAGGAAAAACGTTGCCATCCATCGCAATAATATTAGATCACAGGCGTTATAAATGACTTGGAAAAAATTTATAGAGCTTCGTTAGGAAGTTTCTATGCGTTGAGTACAAAGCCTGGGCTTTGTTCCAAACAACAATCATTGGTTTCATTTTTTGCAGAACTCTTTTAATTTAGCAAAAAAAAAGCTGACTTTAAAAGAGTCTCGTACAAGGGATTTGATTCAGTTTTTCATCCAGCTACCCCAGCATAATGACTCTGTTCGGAAAATGCAAAAGTTTGTCGAGCGAAGCGACTTATGTTCGGTGTATATGTTATCGATTTTGTTGGAAAACGGCCATGAACTTTTTCCTTGGCCACTGTTTCTCGCATATCTATCTTCTGCATTTCTATTTATCTTCCTATACTTCAGTATAAGTGTCAGTTTACCACATTTTTAAAGTGCTTTTGACTGATGTTCAGTTGGATTTATGTAAATTGTTGTTTTCTTTTAAATATTTTTTTCACATTTCTTCGAGTTTACTGTCGAGTCTGTTCACCTCAATTAGCAAACGGTATTTCTTGTGTAACTTAACATTTAAGTTTGCGTTGGATGTTTGCTTGCAAATTTTTTTTTCCAACTAATTCTACTCACTTACATACTTGGTACGTAGGCAGTAAATGTTTTTCTAGTAATTCTTGATATATAAAAAACGTCACGTAGTAGAGTACTGGCATGTAAACGCTAACGGAAAGAACAGGCGTTTGAAACAATACGTAAGATTTCATAAGATTTATATAAATGTGTATGTGTGCGTGTACTCTAACAAACCTTAGTGCGATATGGACATGGAGGAAACTCTTATAATACAATTGTGAAGCCAAAAGTAAAGCGAACTTAAAAACCCTAGAGGGGGGTCTTTAGAGTGACATACAGTCCGACGTATCAATTTTGTCTTCCTTTTTGGAGAAAATCGAATTTTCTGTTAATTTCGCACTTCCCTACGCTCACGATCCTCTTTCAAATGTCAGTAAACGTTCAGTATATACTTTCTGTGGCCGACGACAGACTTTGACGACTCCACACATAGGCTCTGGCTTGTATGATATGTTCCTCTTGGAAGCTATCCCTTTTTCATCTCTTTAGAATTGACTGGAATTGGGACTAGTGACGTTTTAGTAGAACTTTATGAAAAGGTATTCGGGTGAATTCAGGGGCCATTCTCCTTTAACAAACCTAGTATCTGGTAACCACATAAGGACTTTGTATGAGTGATTACGCGACAGATAGAATTTTTCAACAGACTATCACTCGCTTTTTCGACCAAAGGTCATTAAAGATTTCAAAAAAAAAAACTGTGTGTGAATAATTTAACTGACCGTTTTAAGTGGTAATGGATAAACATTATATTTGCATCGTTCTCAACTTTGAGGGATGAAATCTATGACAAATAGTGACAGTGATATGAGAAATATGTGCACACATTATTAGCACAACTGTTACAACTTGTCGAAGAATATTCGACAACACACTTTCACGTTTCGACAACGCATTCTTTTTCAGATATTTTTTTGAATCTTTTCGTGCAGATGCTTCGTCTTGACGAAACTACATCAAACTGCACTTACTTTTAAAATATAAAGAAATATAAACGTCGATCGAAACGTGTCTTTATCGTTCACCTACAGTCTACTATCCATTGATTTTATTGATCACTTGTAAACGCGGCTGATTGTTTCATTGATGTATCTATATATCCCAAGAGTTCTTTCCCCAACTGGTAAACAACCGATCAGTCCTTTATACGAAAAATCTTTTTTAAAATGAAAATAGAAAAATGCATCAAACGAATTTAACGACATTCTGGTCGATGTTGTCATTTTCGTTTACGTGCATAGAACTCTTTATCAGATATCCTATTTATCCCTTTACTAACACACACACACACACACACACACACACACACACACAAACATATTACTCCTAACGTGTAACTGAAAAATTTACAAAAGCAATGTGTGCAAGTATGGTGTTTGGTTAGTTGGTCTGTCGATAGGTAAGAATACTTTTACAAAACTTCTCACGTTTTTCTATAATTACGGATAAAAATACGTGCCATGCGTGAAAAAGTAAGAAATAATGCTGATATAAAACTGATGTGTTGATGTCGATACTAAATGTGATGACAATAATGAAAATTAAGAGATCTTTTCAATATATATATATATATATGTGTATACATATAATATATATTATATATGTTGGCTTGCCTTGCCTGAGTTGCAAAAGCGTATGCTTTCTGCAAAAAAAAATAAAATAAAATAAAATAAAAAAGTAAAACTACTGTTTGTAACAGTTAAAAGTATGTACGGGTCATTTGACTGTTAAGTAAACGCAGTTAAGCATAAAACATGAGAACATTTCATTAAAGTATTGTATTGTAAATAGCAGCCTAAAGTTAGGCTATATATTTTAAAGATATTAAAAGTATAAACTTAAGCGAAAACTATTTTTATAAATAGAGCAATTTGGAGAAACTTTTGCATAAATTTTCTTTATGATATATATATTTTTTTTCATAAACCTGCTACAATATCCGGTAAATTGCTTGTGCTGTGTTGCTTTTTTCTCCTCTGCTTTTTCTATTTTCTCTCCGGTCTACTTTATCGAAGCCATGCCAAAGCTTCAAAGCGTTTTTCATTTTTTTCTTGTTTTTCGTTTTTTTTTTTTTTTTTGCAAAACAATGTTAATGCATAAAAGATGAACCGTAAATAGACAATAAAGTCATTCTCTCTCTCTCTCTTTCTCTCTCCCTTTCTCTCTCTGTCTGCTTGTCGCTCTTCGAAATTATATCGGAACCTAACCTCTCGTTATCAGCATCCTCATCATCATCGTCATCGCCGTCATCGTCGTCTCCGTCGCCGTCGTCGCCGTCGTCATCGTTGTCATGGCGCAAACAAATCCTCTTTTAAATGCTTTGCAAAGACTAACATCGCCGACTTCATTTACTGCTCATATAGATATACGTACACATACACATACATGCATACACACACACACACACGCACACACATACACACGCGTTCATAAACGTACACCAACATTATTATTATCATTGAAGTCGAGAAAATAGGATTAACTTGTCGTACACAATTGAATTTAATTTTCTATGCCATATATAAAAAAAAAAAAAACACGCACACACGCACCCAGGATAACACCGCAAAGCAGTCTGTTTCCCAGTTTTGATATCTCTCTCAAAGTATGAAATGGGACGTTTTAAGTCTAACTTGCGTATTTGATATTTATGATTGAAAAAAAGTACACCTCGTCTCTCTGACTTTCCTTACATCATATCAAATAACTATATGCTTTTATGTGGCTTTCTATATATGAGGATGTGCGCATATTTATGCACACAAATATGTATATGTGAATTTTAATTCATAAAATGATAAAATGACAAGTGTAATGCATAAAATTGCATAACATCAAGTTTTATATGCATTTGCATGCCTGCATATGCATATAAGTTCGTCATTATCAACATCATCATCATCATCTCCTCAACGCCATATGTTTGTAAAGAGTAGACATGTTCTACGAACACATGGTTAGATGCAATAGACGAAAATCATTTGTCAAATTATGGTGAACGAATAATGTTTGGTGAACGAGTGCGAGAGAATTAAAGCACAAACTGAGAGAACCAAGACGTAATAACGAATTTCAGATTTAATTAAGTATGTATTTATTATTCAAATTTTTTACGGCAGAGCATACGCAATAACCATGTATCCTCTGCTTTTATGTAAAATCTCAATAGACAAATGAAAATGACCTACGCACGTGAATTCTCAAAAATTGTACTAAGAGCAGCTTACCTACTACTACTAGCACCAACTTATTTAAATTAAGTGAAATGCAAAAAGTAAAAGTGAAATATAACAAAAAAGTGTAATAAGACAAACATACATTTTTAATTTAATTTCTAAAACAAATAGATCTTACGAAAGAACGGTATACGAATAACACTATAGACGAATAAAGAAGAATTTACAAAATTATAGATCGATTGGTCACAGACCAGTTAGTCATAAATCAAATTCTCGACTGATTGCAGGAACTGTTGTCAGTTCATAGGAGCATTCAAAATTTGATTATAACAACATAATAAACTTATTAACTAGCGGCAGATGATTGCGATTGTTGTATAATAAGATTTAAAGGCAAATTGTAACGACTTAGTCGTATTTCTAATTACCGTAAAATAATTATAGTAATAGAGAATTTTATAGCAGTACAGAAGGTGAAGTAGATAAGAATTCCCATTTAATATAAATTAGGGGATTTGTAGATAGTGCAGGGAAAAGAAAAACTGGTATTTGTTAACGTTTGATATCTACCGATAAACGGCGGGGGGGTAAACAACGCGCCAAAAAATAAAAGAGCAGTTGCAATGATACGTAGGTCGGTACACGGCGATATTTGGGAAAAATCGATTGGACAATCTTGAGTGTTTCACTAAAGCACTTGACTGCTAGACAGAAACTTTTCATCTCTTTACAAACTAAAAACAAAAACAGAAAACGACATTTCAGCTAAAAATTTGAAAAAAATAAAGAAAACGAAGAGTCCATGATTGAGATCGAACGGCAATATATGAAAGCCCTTCAAAGCTGTGCGTAAGTTTGTAAGTAAGTAAAAAAAAAATTTTTTTTTTTTAATTAAATAATTTTTGTTCAGAAAATGGAGGGAATTTTGAAATAAAACAAAATATTCATTTATTCTGTCGCCCTCAAAGTCATCCCCTTCGATACGCGTAAACCTATGCAAAAGTTTTTCTCAATTTTGAAAGCATTACTGAAATAGGCAATCGAAGCCAAATCAGGTGAACATTGCCTTCAGGGAATTTAAGTTTTGTTGAGAAATGCATAAATTTTTGACGCAGTACGTGAGCACGCTCCACTGTAGCTCAAAACCCGGGAAATAGTTTATCACATATCCGGACGTTGTCTACAAGTGCTCTCACAGAAATCGAGTCGAAGGCCGGAGTAATATTTGTTACCGATTGATTAACTCTTTATCACTCCGTTGATTGCCGAAGACATTGAACGTAACATTGATTCATTTTTTGCTTAGAAGAAGCTCTTTCGATCTTGGTGCGTCTTTGCGTTTCCTGGATCGTAAATATATAACTCTTTGTCTCGTTATCATTTCCTACCTATTTCAGAAAATCATCATAACTCATACGTGACAAAGGTTACACAAACAACCGGAGTCCATTTGGAAGAGAAAGAGAGAAACAAGATGACCTTTATCGGTTATCGGATGGAATGTTTCCAATTAATATTCTTATCAGCAGACCGATAAACTATCTAATATTGAAAGCGAGCATTTGTCTTGATATATTTATAGGTTAGATTCGTTTAGGTTGATGATCTGCTAGCTCGAGGTTTACATTTAACTGCTTCGTTACCAACTTTAGTGCCTTTGTAGGACATCTTCTCATCAGATTTTCAATACGTCTGCAGTGAAAGAAATTTCATATTTTTTCCATGATAATTTTCTTCATTTTGAAAATTCGCATCGCTAGAAATTTCCAATAATTACAAAGTACATTTCAAGTCAGGAAAGTGATAAGTCCAACAGCTTGAATTTTCTGCCAGATGTTAATTACACGCGTCGCTAATCGAATATTTATATTTATAATTAAATTTTTGCCTTGATATTCGAAGGGAAAGTATTTTTAAAATTAAATTCGTGTTAATTTTTGAACAGAGCAGTGCTTAAAGACATTAAAGAGCAAGTAAGTAAATGCAACTATGTAAAGCATTTATTTGTTAAGGATTACGCATAATACATAAACAAGAATGAAAAGACTAAGGTTGCAAATGTGTCTGAATTTCATTAATTTACTAAATATTAAATAGTGAGGAAAAAACTCTATGACGCTTTAAAGTCATATGTGAAAAGTGAAAAGCATCGCAATATAAACTGGCGTATGGCGTATCGTTTAATTAAATAAAATCACAATTTCGAAATTATAAGAAACATTCGAAAATAGATTCACGTTTATGTGAGTAGAAGGAAGGACAAACATCGATTTAAAGAACAAAACAAAAAAAAAAAAGAAAAACCAAAGACATCTCAAAAGACCTTGAAAGATATTTTGCTGAAGCGAATATATACTTTAAACGCAGAGATCGTCACGCGAAAACGAAAAATATTAAATAAATTCTAGTGCATGAGACGACTCTTAGGCTATAAAGACAAACAAGTTTCATAGAGAACATAGAGAACTTAAATAGAGAAAGCGAATGAAAGTGAAATTGTAACGAGACTACAATTCTTCCAACTAAGCGTAATTGAGGTAAATTTTTGGTCAAAGAAGTACAATTTTGCGGTCAATAGACCGCAAGCTGGCCGCTTTACGCTCAATCAATATTTTCATTTTTATTTATATTCACCCGACCTTTTCTCCACCTGCGACGACTGCCATGACTTGCTGGGATATAATGTTAGTTAGCTTTAATTGGATAGCTTCAATGTCCCATATGACAGACGAAGGTAGTAAAGTTTTCATAAAATATATAAAAGAATCGCGTCATAGACTAATGAAAAACTGTCAGAGAAAATGCAAGAAAAGAGAAAAATAAAAAAAAGATAATGAAAAGCTTTCAACAACGCAATGTTTTATATAGTTTTGATTCTTTGCTCGGCGGTCGAAAATTATGTCATTTTCAGTTTCATTAGAAGTTAGAAGAACTTGCATTATTCCGCTTCTAATATTTTTTCCCTTTGTTTGTTTGCTTGTTTGTCTTTTGTTTTTACTATATATATATATATATATATATATATATGTATACATATATATATAAAAGTTACCAAAACTAATATTGACAAACAGTAAACATTGAAACTGGCATTCGTGCGTACGCACGCCGTCAACTTGGCACTGGCTCTAATATCAACTAATTTACGTCTCTTGAATTATAAATATGGCTGAAAGCATGGAAAAAAGGACTTTAACGAGCTCTTGTCGATGTGTGTTTATGTGCGCAAAGTCCTCTTCTCACCGATAACTCAATACAAGTTTAAATAAAAATTATTCCAATACAAGGCTTCAGTAATGTTTTCGAGTTAATGATAATGATGATAATGATGATGATGATGCGAATGTTTTATGGCATCACGCATGAAAGCACCCAGCCAAACACTTGTATATATAAATATATATATATATATTTATATATACATATATGTATGTATATATATATATATATATATATATATATATATATATATATATATATATATATATATATATATATATATATATATATATATATATATATATATATATGTACAGTGGCGCACATGAATTTAGCACATTTACAACATGTGCCTTTATCAGGCGAATATTTGTTTGGGTTTTTAATTTTCTGATCGGTACTTTTTTTCGAGTTTGTGAGATGTGAAGTTCAGGTAACATTAATTTTCTTCGCTTGGTTCGATGCACTTACACATCAAACTGTGTGCCAAGCCTTTTGCATATTCGTTCGCAAATCGCGCAAATTTTTGAGTTTTTCTCTCAATAGGACTGAAATCCGGTAATTGAGTTGGACATTTTCAAAAAACCTCTGCAGTTCTGCTCCAAGCAACGCTTCACTGTGCGTGAAGTGTGTTTTAGATCGTTATCATGCGTAGAACGTCACCTGAGTGGCATGTTTTCCTCTGCATATGTGATCATTGTGTTTACAAGTGAATTTTTATAAACAAACATATATATATGTAATCCATATGTGCATCAATTTTATATATGGGACCAAAATCGTGCTCAGAAAACATGGCCGACACCATTACACTTCCACCACCTTGCATTATTTTCTTAGATGTGTTCTTCGGATTGTGTTGCATGCTTGCAGGACGTCATACGTACCGCTTACTGTCGTTTCGTAACTCCAAAGAGTATTTTTCCGAAAGGTGATGCGTTTGTCTAAATACTCGCAGGCAAATGTAATTCCCGACCGCGTGTGTTTATCGTTCGTGAGGAAATGTCAATGCCAACTGTGGACTATATCTTCCAATTATCGTTGAGCTTTTAAATGGGTCGGCTACAGACGCTTCATAAGTTCCTTACGTGTTGTTTTACTGATCCTGGGACACTGTGCGACTTTTCTGGCGGTACCGTAGGTACGAATATGGCTTAGTGCATTGTACACCGTCTCTTTGGAGCAATTCAAAATGGCCGTTATCTCCGGAACGTTGCTTCCTCGGGACATCATTTGCTGATGTTCATCATGTTCTTCTAGCCATGTCTTATTGAAAATGTTGTCAAATAACAACAACTTTTATTTAACAAATTTTATACCAAAATTATTCAGTTAATTAATTTAAGTAAGAAAAAAGACTTAATTAAACGGGAGCGGAAGTGAAAGGGCATAAAAGAATAAGAAGAAAATAACCGATCACACCGTACGCAACACTTGAGGATAAACATTAGACTTATTTATGATAATCAGAAAAAAATATTTGGTTTTGAAAACAATACATACAAAGTGTGCTAAACTCATGGCCACCACTGTATATATGCATGCGTATATATGTATTTGCTCTCATATACTCAATGAGTGGTTATTTGTTGCTAATATGTTGGTTGTAAAGCTTATTATATGCAATACAGCTTTAAATGCCTATGTATATATGACTACGTACGGAGAGCAACAGAAATAGCAAGCTAGCATGGAAGCAAGCAAGCAAACAAGCAAGCAAGTAAAAACAACAATAAAAACAACAAAAAGGCGCCCAATAAATGTCAAATTGAAATTGACATGCTGTGACAGTTAGTCAGTAAATTTTCGTATAGTCAGACATCAACAACGATATATAGACATATGCACACCATTCATACCGTAATGTCTGGACGAAATATTGTGATTCCGGCATAAAAGGGGAGAAATAATCAGAAGCTACGTAGATATATAATGCATGGCATGCTGACGACATGGGTTATATGTAGGCTTAAGCGTAAAACTACATTGTGGAAACTTTTCGGTTGGCGAAAACGGACAGGCAGTCAGTTCTGCTCGTTGTTTTTCTCGTTATGATGTTCGCTTTTGCAGTTGTGGAGGCGTGTAAATAAATGAAATTGTTTACATGGAGGTTTTCATGAATAAGTACGGAGAGGATTACATTACATGCCAGTGTCTGCTGCGGTACTAACTTAAAAAAAGTGAAAGTTAAAGGTATGCAAAAAAATAAAAGTTAAATTTTAATATTTTAAAAGAAAACCTATAATCTATTCATAGCATACGAGGACCAGTTGGTTGAATTTGCAAAGATATAGTTCACAGAGATACAGTGAAAGTGTTCATTATATATGCCCCTGCAATTACATAAGCTTCCATATGGAATTGAGAGACTCGCCGCGTTACTGCTCCTCATCTAAGAGTACATAACCTATACCGCCATCAAGATGAAATTTATCGATCTGCAATTGTATTCACAATATCTGAGAAGAGACTTGAAATAGATTTGCTCACATAATTGAATTCAAATTAAAAAAGCTATCGATTTACAAATTTGATGAGGAGTATACCTGAACATAATTGTTTAAACGTTCGAAGTGAAATTGAACCGCCCACAGTTGTGCGGTCTACTTACACGACCAACAAAAAGTGAAATGGCATTTAGTTAGCAGGTCCTCATCGAGGAGCTATCCCAAGTCGAGGTTCAGCTTTTTATTTAATTTGTTTCGATTTCGTATTTAATACCTGAAAGTATAAGAATAAGTGAATCGGAACTTATTTGAACGAAGTTTGAGCTCAACGGTATAAAATTTTTGGTTTCTTTCTTATTTCACCTTTCATGCGTATACTGACTGTTCACATGTCGCGCAAATGAAAGGAACTCGTCTTTCATAGTTTTTGTCTATGATCTTTAATATCCGGTCTGATGCTAGGATCAATTTTTGTCCAACTTCTGGAATCTGTATATAGGTTTACTCTGTGTTTTGGTTTGTTCGCTCAATTTAGTGAGGCTTTAGAAGAGACTTTTTTCCGTTATGTTGATTGAAAAGAATCTACGAACTAACTACAGACATTGTTTGGAAAGTGTATAGCAATTCAATGTCCATTCTAATGGACGTATAACGTCTAACGTTATTCTAACGATACATATTTACAATGATTTATCAATGCGTACATGTACATATACTTATATATTTGCATTATTTTTTAAAAGGCAGATCTAATATATGGCATAATTTCAGTCTGTAATATTTGTCCATTCTCCTCTTGCTGTAGCAAATCTATTGCGAACAAATTAGAATGATCGTCATCGATCAAAATATCAAGAACTGAAATTGTAATTTTACTTAGTTTACTTTGGTCATGCGTTAGCTTTTATAAAGACGTTCGAAGTTCGTTACAAACCTTTGCCGCTCCTTTGATTAATCTTCACAGTTTCACATTGGCAGCACTGAAGAATTTCAATATTATAGTTTCTCTCACATATACTAAGCTAACCGCAATTTGTAAATAAATATCTTTTCTAGATCGATTTGTACCCTACACCACTTTTGATACAGAGCACATTAGCTTTGTACGGACAAACTTAACACGCAGAAGGGCTTAAGATCGATCCCCTTCTATGCTATCAATCTATTCAGAATCATTCTCTGAGTCGATATAGGTTTCTCTCTCCATCTCTCCCTCTTACATTTGTCTACATATTTTTGTGTTCAACGTACCGAGCGAAATTTTCGAGATATTTTTATTCAATTTGAACCCAAGGACGAACGCTTTTGCAAATGGTTCGAATAAGTCTACATGTTCGATCACTTTCCATATAAAAACTTATTTTGAAACTTAGTTATATGAAAAAATTCCTATTTTTAAAGTTTCTCAACAAAACTCTCTAAGTAAGCATACTTGATAGTAGAAATTTAGCACAAAATATTAACGGTAGGGAGTTTGGATTCACGTAGATGCATTGTTTAGACCCTAACAGATGTTTGTTGGATGTTATCATGAAAAGCGAACCTTTATTAGGAAAGAAAGTCTATTTCCTTGTTTTTTATGAGAAAAAGTGGAAAATAATAAAATTTTTGGGAAGTAATTAAAGTTTGCTAAATTTAGATCAAGCGATGTGATCGTTTGGTAATCCTCCAATATGCGGACTTTCATGAGAAGAATGCCTTTGCATGAAAGTAACGCCCAATTTTTGTTGTATTATTACCAAAACGGATCTGAATGACTGTATTAGGCGAAGGTAGTGTAGGGTATCCAATTGTCAGCCTTGCACGACTGCAATGTTCTTAGTTGTTTCCTTTTTATCAAGCATCAACAATTTGTTCAAATAATCAAATTCTCCATTAATAGTCAAAATATTATTTGATGCAATTTTCTTACTTTCAAAGTGCACACAGCAAACACGATTACACACTACCTTACCTACCTTATATTAATGTAAATAAAGGAGAGAAGTAAACGTCCACATATGCGACTAAAGGCGTGAAGAGGTTAAAACTATCTTGTAGGGGATATTTAAAAAAAAATCTTTTTTTGAATGCATGAAACAATGCTTTGCGGTCTTGATGAGAATTTTCATTTTTAGATATTTGGCAAATAGTTTCAAGACCTGCAAGACCAGCTGCTGTTAAGTGCGCTTTAGAGGCCAATGTGCTTGCGTCATCAATCCATTATTGATATTAATAAAAGAAAGAAAAGGAAAACGAAGGCGACATTTGAGAATGTAGACTTTCATCGTAGAGCTATTCAACCATTTAAAACACATGTCGTATTAAATTTGTTGTATTTTTCCTTTTTACTATAATTTCTTTATGTCTTCATTTTAATCATATCCTTAACGTCTCTACTGTGATATTCTTTTATTGGATATATTTTAGTAAATTTGTTTGTATATTAAGAGATGTATGTATGTATGTATGTATGTATGTATGTATGTATGTATATATATATCTATGTGCGTATGTATATATGCATTCATATATGTATGTATGTATTTGGTTGTGTGTCTGTGTCTGTGTATCCTGTATTATAGTCTATATAATAAAAGTTTTTGCTATCATTTCGTCTCTTTGTTGTACGCGCCCCTCAATTTAATTGAGAGGAAATGCATTTCAATGGATACGTAATAGAACTTCCTTCTCTATTGGCAGAGTTAGCCAGTTTCATGGTTTTATTCATTTTGTTATATATTGCGTCATGCAACTCTAAGCACATCCGTATATACTACTGTACGTACATAAAATTCTTTGCTTTTACCTAACATCGTCAATATATCGTAATATAGTGGTTGATGGTCTTTTTTTTTTTATTATTTTGCAAAAAAAAAAAGAGAAAAAAAAATTGTATCATTATTACAGAGAATTGTTCATTGAACAGGAAATAATTCTATAACTTAAATTGTCTGTATTATCTACGCAAAAGTGGGGGCTTGAGTGGGAAAAGTGTGATATTATTATTTTGATTTTCTTTTTTATTAAAATCATTAATTCTGAAATGTTAAGGGCGCACAGCGCACAGCGCACAACACACAGCACACAGCACACAAAGTCAATTTAACATTAGATACTCACTAGAATTTCACTTAGACTCCAAAGGAAATTTTCTGCAAAAGTACCATAAAGAATTTATAAAAAAAACAACAAAATTAATTATAAAAACAGTTATCTTTTTGTCTTTCCATCTTTTTTTTCTGTTACAATTCCATTCAAGGAGTGGAAAAGTTTGAATCTTCCCATCGACGATCTCGCATTCCTTCGTAGCCTTGTTGCCTTATAAGAAGAGCCATTTGTCCTCTGCATTAGCATGAGAGCGAATAGGTTAGCTTAAAGCCCGTATTAAGGTTGCAGCGTAAGCCGGTGAGCTTCCTATAAAAGTACCCTCGAACCTCCAGTGGAATTTTTCCCAGCGCCTATTCTCTTAGTGAACAATTCAGTAATTGTTTCTAATGAGATTTCTTTCGCTGAGAACCGCGTACTCCATAATGTTAAGATATTGAGTGTAGAGATCGCTATCATGCGCTTTCTACGGTTTTCTAAGCAATGCTGCACTTCATTTAGTAGTAGGTTATAGTCCTTGACCATTAACTGCGTCAATTGGAGCTGTAACAACAGTTTCTGGTTTACTACAACGATTTCACCAATATAATATATCTCTCTTCATCTTGGGAGATTTAATTACCATTTGAACAGTTTGCCAATGATAACGTGACGTTTCCCGGGAAGGTACTTATCAAGCCCTCGTACATTTGTTCAGCTAATTCCAAAGCTTAATCTTAGTCAATAAAGCAATAAATTCCCTGTAAAGAGCCAATAGACTAGACTAGAAGGTACTTATCAAGCCCTCGTACATTTGTTCAGCTAATTCCAAAGCTTAGTCTTAGTCAATATATATATAATAAATATATAATAATTTAGCTCAAGGTCAAGTTGATCTATTGTTTTTATATTAGAAAATTCAAAGAGGGCAAAGAAAACGCAATCACCCTGTAACAAGCGAAGAAAGTGAAGGGGAACTAGATGAAGTAGTAATTATATCATTTGAAAATTTTATGGGCAACAAAGAGCCATTCGGTATTGTATATAATGTCTGAGATTGAATAGAGCGGGACGTCTCACGATGGATACATTCAGAAACTTGGACAAATTTATTAAAGTATTGAAGGAGATTCTTTGCTTTCCCAATGTCTTAAGATTTGGCAGCAGATGAGACTAATGAGTGTGCTAACATGACTCTAATCTTGTGTGCAAAGTTGATGACCGAACAGAGTCAGAGCTGCAACCCCCAGTTGTAGCCCCCAGTTTACACTGCAACGTTGCCTCGCTCAAGATGTATGCAGTGAAATGCATTTGCGGCCTTTTAGGAAAAAGGGACGAAGCATTTGGATTACAGCCATTATTTGTTTATTCAAGTTAACTGATCGTTATGGCATCGAAAACTTGGTGACAGAAAGCGATCGTCTATCCACGTCTCAATGTCCGAATGCTTCGTTTGTCGACATGATGTCAAATTTTTTGGATATTTGTAATCGCGACTATCTCAGCGACTCAGCGCTTTAGTAAAAGTTTCCGTCGTTAAATCCCGCATAGGCATCTTGATAGTCAAGATGTAACGATAGAGTTATTATTGCGTCAAATCAGCCCAAGCGCTGCTTTTGAAATCAGAAAAATTTCGCCCGTTTCTCTAGCAAGACCTCAAGAAAGATAAATAGCAAAACGTGTTGTATTTATGGCTTATCGTTGCGATTCCTTCAATACTATCAGCCTTTAGCGATAGCCCTTCGTAACTTCCTCAAATCGATAAAACATTAAATTGCATTAGACCTCTTATTCGACCTGAATCTAACACTATTAAAAGTGACGAAATTATTCACATTCGGTTAGCGTTACATCTTTCAAATTTAATGGTTTCCAATAACGAGAGTAGCAACCTGTGTAATCTTTTGGCCCGAGAATTGCTTATATTGGATTTGAGCATGCGCCAGATGGATACTAAAGATGAAATGAAAAATTGGTCAAAATGTTGATTCAAAACGGACTTGATTCCCATATTAGGAAAAAAATTTTCAACTACAAAGTTTCTAGCATACGCATGGCGTTTACAATCCCTTATCAAAAATTTCCAACTATGACTTGAATCCTAATTACGACGAAGATGAAAATGAAGATGTTATCAAGCAGTGGGGAACAAATTGGAGAAATAACTCTGGACGGTCCGATTACCAGCAAAGCTGTCAAACAATGTCAATTAACAGGATGCATCAACTCTGACAAATGTGGCAAAAAAGATAGTGCAACAATAATGGCCTTCGATTCTTTCATGCGCACTGCGACCGTATCTGCAAGTAACAACAGCACTAACGATAGACCCTCATATAAACATTAAACCATATTGCAATAATTTACTGGAAACGAGTAGGGAAAGTATTGGCAACGTTGAACAGCCTAATAAGAGTCGATTTGTTTTTCCTATCGATTCCGATACGAAGATAACTAGCGATTATGCTGATGAGCGAAGAACGATTGCCCATAGAGCTATACAAAGTCTTAGGTAAAGACAACAGGCAATAATAGACTATAAGGTAGGCGAAGCCACGACCCGAAAATAATTGGAAAAATCAAATTTGCAATGGAAACCTTTCAGATACTCTATAAATAGATGATCAAATCCAAGACCACCTTGAAAGGGTGAAACACAACGTTGTAGAGAAGGGCGGGAAAAAAGTTTATAAACAAATCAACGACTTTTACTCATTGGCTATGGGTGTGGAGGATAAACTGTATTGCGTAAAATTCATTGCTTTAGCTAGAGCCTGTTGAATAAACAAATACTGCTAGAAATTTTTTGATTTATTTTTTCCTTTTTTTTTTTAAATAATTTATAACCGTTGTATAAATAAATATTTTTAGAATTATTGGTAACAATACATTCTTTATTATTGTCTCATGTCTTCGTTGCTGTAAGCGTAATACAAGAAAATAAGAAGAACAACAAGAAGAAAGAGAAAAAATTACAACATATGTGAACTGAGAAAAGGCAACAATTGAAAACTAAGAAATTTGTTTTTCTTTATTTTGCTTCTTTCCCTTCTATTTGGTATTTTTATTTATTTTAAGTTTTACGAGTTTTATTTCACGTACGAAATAATTATAGCGCTGGGACGTGATAAGAATACAACACCATCTTGCAAATTCATGTACGACGTCCTTATATGCGTTCTTGCCAGCTTTTGCATTCCTTGAAATTTCCAACCAGCCTTAATATAAATTAGGCTGGGTTCTTCTCTCTCTCTTTCTCTCTCTCTCTCTCTCTCACGCACTGTTTCTTTCTTCTTTCTCTGTACGTACAAAAGTAAGTATGGATGCGCGTGGTACACGTATTTAGGCCTTCCATTAAAACTAAAGACTATCAGAGCGGAGAGGAAATTACTGGAAACAAAAATGTGTAACAAAGTTTTTTATAAAAATCCAACAACATATGCGTTACCAAAGTTTTTGAGCATAATTTGTACAACACTGATACACCAGAAGAAGCGAAAGACATGTCACAGATAATAAATAAAAACCTAGAAATTCTTAAATAATTTTTTCTGCAAAAATGTTGACAACCAACATATAACATTCGCCAGTCTTACAAAATGAAGCAAAGATGAAAGTAAGAACACAAAAAAGAAAGAAGAGAGGAGAAAAAAAGAAAAAAAGAAATTAAACAACCGCAAAAATCCAGATAATTAGATGACTTTACAACTTCAGTTCGTCATAAGCCCGTAAGTTCTCCCATAACTTAGGAAACTATTTTTATAGGCAACATATGCCCAAAAGTTCCAGGTGTTTTTCTTTCATCTTACTTATGCCGAATAATCTATTTCCCTCTCTCTCTCCTCTCTCTCTCATTCGGTCTCGTTTTTCTCAAAACATTTTTTACTTTACTTTGCCAACAAGTATGATATCCACGGATAAGTCCGACATAACAAACTTTTCTTTTCGCTCACATCTCGGTTAGAATGTTAAATTTATAAAATATTTGTAACGTTTAGACACATTGTTTAGAGAATCAAAGCACTGGAAATATTCTTTCTCGGCACGAAAACATTTAACTATCATTGTCTGTCTACTTGCTTCGTAATCTACGATAATTACGCCTCAGACACGTTAGTTAGGTAGTTAGTAAAGTTACTTTTCACTGTCATCATCAGATTAACAGGGGCGGATTTCATTGCTGAAGCAATGAAATTTCCCAATGAAGTTATCGAAATTGAATTTTTTCTATAATATTAAGGTTCTGCTTCTTAACTATCCGATGGTCATCACGTTAGCTCGTCTAGGCTTCTTATATGCCATAAGCATCAACAAATTCGGTCCAAATCAAATATGATTTCTCTCCTGTTTTTTTTGTTTTTTTTATAAATAAGAAAATATTTCATCCAAAGCAGTAAAAGCGGAATAGAGAAAAAAGTGTAGCATATTTTCAGATGCCAAACACATGTTAAGCTGAAAATTAAAACCATAAGTGAAGAAGAATTACACAGGACCTTAAAAGTCTCATACGCTAACACTTGTACGCGCACTCTTCACATAAATAGTATGTATATAAATATATACAATAAATATATCAACGAATATATGCGAATGATGTTAATGTAGAAAAATTATAGTAAAAACCAACACGTCCCTGAGACGTGTCGCAATTTAAAAGCTCAAATATCTACATAATCCGGGATAATGCTTTCCGTCTCCAGATCATACTGTGTGCGGTATGCTATACGGATACCTATACAAATAAGGGTATAAATGACGTTGTATTTGTTTTTCCTTTTGTATTGAAATATATTATTAAAGTAATTCTTCAGCAGTAAAACAAAACTCACATCTAAGCGGCCATTCTCTTCATAATTAAAGACATATGATGATGAAATAAATGTTAAAGTTCGTAAAACAAAAACAAAAAGAAAAAAAACAATGTTGTGGAATCTTTCTCATTCCGCCTGTAGGCAATGGCAACGTTCTTTATCATGTAATTTTCAAAATTGACAACTTGTTTATATAAATGTAGCGTTGCTTGCGATTTCTTTGCTTTTGCTATAGCGCAAAAGACTTCTAGTGCCTGTTGATGAATGGGAAAAAGAAAAATTTAATTAATATTTTTTATTCGGCTATAAAAGACTGGTTCGAAGATATCAAGGTCTTCTGTGATATTTATTATGAAGAAGAAGATTAATTTATTTCACCGCAAGAGAGTGGCATTTAATAAACGCTTTCTCACTATAGCTACAGTCTAACAACGATAAGTCATCAGTATCCATCATTTGCTTTGCTTTTCCATAAAACATTTTATAGTAATTCCGTAGTACTGGTAGTTTCTTACATTTTTGTATTCAACTTTTCTTAAAATCCTTGCAATAGAAAACAATAAAAACGTAAGTGACTTCTGTTACGAAAATTAAGAGCTAACGTCTTTTACGCCGCAATGAAAGATTGTTGTTTAACTACTACAAGCTTATGAGAACCAAAATTGACGATAGCTTAGACGTAAACTATTCTTAGGCGTCATTGCGTACGCCCTTTCTTTCTTAACGTGTAAATTGATACTAAGAGCTAGAGTAGATACCGTTCGAAGACGAAAAATAGCTGATTTCAAATGATCTATCATTGGGTTGACGACGTCAATCATCCGTCAGAACCGCACGAAGAGGGAACGAAAGTTTTCCGTTACCTTCTTCGGCAAATGCTAAGTGAACATAGGAATCGACTAAAACTATTGGTGCGACGATGATTGTAAGCTTAAGGAATTAAAGTTAAAATAACTGCTATGTTCGCCCGGCCATTGCGACCACTTTGGAACACGCCAGTCGGAGCCTTGAGGTAGGTTAAGATTTAAGAAATACAAAATTTCTGGTGAATTTTAATTGCTGGCAAATTAAGTTTAGGTTTAAGAATTTTCATTCTTACACTTGTTAATAATAGAATCCTAACGTGGTCCATGTTATCGAAAACTAACAGTGGACTCTAACGAAAATTTGCAATATTCGGTCAAATAGTGGAAGGTATCATTTTACTTTAGTATAAAGTAAAGTTTTGATTTTTATGGTCGCACCGAAAGACTTTTTACCATATAAGATTTTTAGTATGATCTACTCTTCTATAAAGCACATAAGGGAAGATTATTACACAAGTCAGCAATACTATGCTAAGGGTACTCTTTTCTTCATTACAGCAAAAGGTTTTCTTTAAGAATATTGTCAATGAAGGTCTCCGATCTCCAGCATATGCACAATGATCATGAGCAAGGGGTTTAAGGTTTACCGCTAATCTAATCTTAAATATTAGACGATCTGAGAGTCCTATTCGCTTCTATTCTGTTGTGTAGTACAAAGTCGTAGATTTGCTTGTTTAGAAAATTGAAAATCAAAATATTAAAAAAACAAAAAGAAATAAAAAAAATTCTCCTTTCACCTTAAGCTAAGAAAGATTGCAAACATGTCTGATCAAGAGAAAACATATAATTATGTAAATCAGCCTAAGTCTATGCTATCGATTTTTCAAATTCTAATATCATACTCAAATGGGTTGCATTAGTTGTTATTGTGTGGCGTAAAAAAAAAATAAATAAATAAAAATATGAATAAAATATTACGAAGCACAAGATATATATATATATACATATATAGATAAAATATATAAGAAATGCTTAGATACCTTGTTTTCGGTTTATCTCAGCGTTAATATCTTGTTTTTTAAATTACACTGAAGGTGCGTTCTTGTTGTTTATATTGTTCTTGTTGATATTGCGCTGAATGAGTTGGTTAACGAAATTGAATTACAATTGTAATGTAATTACATTTTCAACAAAAGCACAAAGTGTTCCCGCATACATAATGAAAAGCACTTTATCTCTCACACCTTCAAATGGAATTTTTAGAGCAATTTAGATTCATCGAGCATCGCGTTCCTTTTGCTTTTGTTAGTACGGTATGCTTGTATTTATAGATGGGCCTGTCTTCTGTCTCTTGTTAACTGTGATTAAAATTACATTTAATTAGATTTGCATGAAATTTTTTTTGTACCTCTGACATGAAAGAAATTTCGAATAACTTTATGGCTGAATTTAATTAAATTTTTAATATCAGACGTAGACGTTTAAAAATTAAAGAAAATTGCTCCATTTTGATATAAATATGTACATACACACACACACACACACACATTATCTTTAATTAAAAAAAATTCATTCATAAATTAATAAAGCTTAAGATCAAAGAAAAACTAAGACTCACGACTTTCAGTTGATCGACCGCCAGTATGCATTGATTAATCCCTTTCAATACCGTTACCTATTACCACATAAGATTGTATGCAACCATACATTTATGTACACTATACAAGCTAGATTTATGACTTCTAATCACAGTTCGCCCCAGTTATCGGTTGCCAATGTCAGTTTTCCTAAAACAATTGTCCACCTTTTCAGCTTTTTTTTGTCTCGTTCTTAAGATTTCTGGTCGAGGATGTTCTGTATTGCCGCTGGAAACTTTAGCGCAGGATAGCATGTGATCATGGCACATATAAAATCTAAATTTTCCTAAAATATCGTACTGCTCGCATTGTCTTTTCGCTGCTATTGATCCGTGCCCGCAGGTTCATATTCCAGTTTGCTAGATCATACTTGGTCATAGCTTACCTGAATACTCAGTCGGTGAAGTCATTACACTTAGCGATAGGGCACAGCACCCACTAAACTGCGACCACTGCTTACCTCTTACTTCATTTCCTTGTAACCAACACCGCGTTACACATATAGAGAACATCTCCTAAGTGATTGATCATATTAATTATATTAACTTCTAAGACACTGTGGAAGTCTAACGTAGCGGAAAACAGTAGTCTCTTACATTTTGCTCTCTAGAGACCACCAAAACTCTCCTGTACAGTAAAGAAAAAAATTTACGTATTTTATAATATTATTCTACTTTTGAAAGAGAGTTCAAGAAGACAGAAGATAGAGAAGATTTTTGAGGCACACGAAACTACTGCCAGAGTTTTCATTAGGACGTCTGAGCTTTCAATAGCAGCTTTCCCTAGCAGTTATTGTCACATTCCAGCCATTTTCTTTGACTTAACCATTTTGCTTGACCTAATCTATGTTTTCCTATGTAAAAATGAAAGTAACAAATCATTGGGGTTTTCACGTCGCATGTTATGAAATTTTATAAATTTGAAAAAATCTGATGGAAAAATTGAAAAACAACACTTTTTTTTGTTGGCTACAAAAGCAGTGGCCCTTTTTTTTCTTAATACTTGCATATTTAAATCGAAATTACAATGAAAAATAAAGAAAAAAAAAACAAACGCTTGCGTTCTTCTTTAAGTTATAAAGAAAATTAGATGAAAATGCATTACGAAAACGGTTACCGTCCATATAATATATATTTTCCTTCACTTGAGATTATTGTTGCCTGGAGATACATAATTAGAAAGTTAAGTTATTCAATATTCGCTTGATTACATTAATTGTATGAGCAAAAAGGATAAGAGCGTTATTTTATAATTATCTATACAGTAAGACGTCTTATAGAATACAACTGACATAATCTTACAAACCGGCTATAAGCGCATTGTAAACGATTAATCAGAATTTGCAAAGAAAATCTTGTCGACAGCTGGTTAGATAAATATAGCAAAGAAAACAAAAACACTAAAAAAAGAAAAAGAGAAAATCAGAGTCTTTGATGCATTAAATAAATAAAATTGTAGCAAAAAGTATGCTCTACTGAATGTCTACAATTTTGGCCTTAATGTAGGCACAAGTTTTTTTATTAAATACGTTCTAAACACATTTTCAGAAAAAAAGATTTCTCTTTTTTGCATTCTTTTGCTTTAGTAGTCCAGTTGCTCCAGTAATCAATAAATTACACAACACATAAACAACACATAAACAACAAAGAAGAAAAAGAAAAAAAAGAAGAAGAAAAACATATATTTTGTTTCCTGGTAAAATTTGACCAGTTGAGAAACCCAGAGTTAGAAGGTTTTAAAGTTGATATTGCCCTGATCATCGAACGTTGAAATGATATTCATTTTTGTATATGATTTGTGGCAATAACCAAAGTGTCGTCCAAGCTGTTATAAGGATTAAATACTAATTGTCTGCCCCCGCGATTCGTGTCTATTTTTTTTTTTAATCGCAAAAGCTACGGCGAAATTCTAAATGTGTTTATATGCGCTCCTAATTGCATTCCAAATATTGAGTTTGAAAATGAATAGGAAATGCCCACACGAACTACTTAACCAATTGAAACATTATGAAATCCAAAAATTATTATGAATATTGATTATATATATTTATTATCATGAGATTATAATTAAGTAAAAATTGTTAAATGGCTACAAAAAGTTTAACATATCTTTACATACTTACATAAGGTAATGAATATTCAGGATTATAACATCAAGCAACATTCTGGTATTGTTTTGCAATTCTCACGGTACGAAAACCAAGTGAATTGTTGTTTGCGTTCAAAGAAGTTTAAGTTGATTTAAACAAATTTGTTAATTAATTTCAAAACCAAAAGAAGAAGAGGAAAAGTTATTTACAAAGAGGATCAAACATTTTGATGACCATACAAATGGCTTTCCAATGTAAGATAGAAAACCCCAAAAATATGACAAAATACAAAGGATTTCGATTGAACAGGTTATGGAACCACATACCTTGACACAATGGATTAGCAAGCCAATTACTCAGGTATATACTTTTTACTATGGCTGATTCCATATCGCGCAATTCTTCGCTTTACATACTGAATGATAAAATTTCGTCCCTTTAGTTGCTGCCGATAATTAATTAAACCAATATGCAATTTTGATATTAAGATCAAATGCTTATAAACATATGGTTCTGATTACATGTTTTGTCTTTTTTTGGTTAAAATAATAACCTTGAACCTTAACCTTATATATAAATGATTAAATTCAATTGCGTGCAAGAAAAGGTCTAAGTCGACTTCAACATCACAATGGTTTTTCTTGATTATAAGGGGTTTCTTTCATAAAACGCATCCTTTTATTTACAACGTTCAACAATTTAAGGCCACAACAATCTGGGACCGAGATTTAGTCGATAGTCAAAACGCGGTTTGATTGCGCGACGCACATATCGAAAGCTCCTTGTGAACGGGGTTCCATCTCTTATGATTTTCGATAAAGGTTAACTTAACACACAACCATCCATTATGCTGTGCCATCGTTTATCCTTTAGTGAGTTTAATCGTAGCCCGAATTTGTTGAAACATGACAGATTCATAGCCAACATGAACCGATTATATTACCTACCAGGAGCGCCCACCTCCTAATATTAAAGCTTTACAATGGATAGCATAGATTCAATATTAAGTGAATATTTCTTTAATATAATCTTTGATTGATTGCGCGTAAAATGCAGCATAACTTGGGGACAATCTGTCCATAAAAGTGCTGCAGCATTTCGCTATCATTGTTTCGTGTTTAGGATTCAGGCACATGAACTTGAAATTGTAGAGAAGTTTACCTTTAGGATATTCGCACTGCCCTAGGAGAAGCTGTTTATTTTCTTTTACCACTACGAAAAATATCATGGCTGAATGGGTAATTGCGGTTGCCAGAAAATGTTTAGAGGAACAAGAAACAGATATCGAATTTATCTCAATGGAATAAGCGATCGATAGAATCTCTATTTAGCAACTGATGTCGATTACTTCGTTTCATGCTTAGAAATAGTTAATGTATTTGTGGAAAAAATCTTATCAAAATTAATTTTAGAGCATCTAAAAATGCATTTTGAAAAGTACTTTAGAGAAAGGGCTTTTAAACCATAGGGGTATGTTTGTTTGGTTTTGGCTTGTCGTCCGAATACATAAAGACCAACACTGGACGAAGTATTAAAGATGGATGTGGCAACTAAATCTTTCGTCACATAGTTAGTATAGTGTAGTCAACATATAGTTAAGTACTTTCTTTAGCGGATAGTTATAGGTCGAGTACGAGTCCATGATTCATCGAAAAAAGCCCACAATAGTCGAAATGCCATAAGTTACAGTCTAAGCGGAAATTGAATTAAAAAATTTTTGCAATTTTTCTGTAAGCGCGTATAAAAGTTCCAAACAAAAGCAATCCTAATCGTTAAAATGACACGCCCTCTATTAAGTAAACATTTCCAATAATCATAAATTCGTTTACGGTACCAGATGTACCAGATATCAACACTGAAGTGAGTATAGCTTGCCTCTACTTCTTTTAATTATAACACCTAAAATTAGGCAATTACTTTAATAAAGTTTTCATCAGTTTTCATAAACCATCTAATAGTAGGCATGACACTTATAGCTTAGATTAATTAATAGTTTTAATTTGAAATGTGATTCAACTTGATTTGTGTTTCTTTAAAAGATTTTTAAAAATAAAGCTTTTGTTGGGCTTTAAAATTTTCCTTCAAATATTCAGAATTTAGTATTTTCTCTCATGTATATTGTATGTCGCCAGAAAACCAATATATACGTTGTGTACATAAAACATAAAACAGATAGTCCCTCAAAAAGGCGCACTGTAAAGTTTTCGAAAAGATTTTTTTATTTGTTTTCTGCTTAATATATACTTTAAACCCTCTAGAAGGTAAGGAAAAAAAATTAATACCTGCAATAAAGTTTTTTCTCTTAAATTTTGGGCTTGTCTGCACGCCCCCAAAAAAAGCCGCTTACGTCAAGCAAATCTCTGCTGGGATGTTACACGGTAATGTGTTTCTGCTTGATTTCAAGCTCCTCTGATACACTAAACGATATTTCAAGAAGGTATTCATGTTTATTTAGACGTATTGCCAGATATTAGGCATGGAACGGTTCGAAAGGTTTCAGTGTTTCTGAGAAAACACTAAACGTTTTTAGAGTTCATTATGAATTTATCCACAGGATCATCAATTTTGATGCCATTTTCCTACAATATCACTGCGCTGCATAAACGTAAAACGAAAAAAATGCGATTCTGGCTTCGACAGATATAGCAAAAAGATCACTTTCGAGAAATCAATCGGCGAGAAAGGACATTCAGGAAATATATTCGAAGATGGGAGAGGTATCCTGGTCCTGGGCTATGAGATTGAAGGTAAACGGAACACAATAATAACAATTTCATTATGCGAATAGAACATGTGTCTAACAGATTGAAAAACTAAAAACAATCGTTTCTCGGAATACGTTTCTCGATTAAAACGCGCCACAAGAAATTTCCCACAAGTTCATTTAAAACGATTAAGTTTGGTAGGCAAATAGCTAAGCAGCCCAGCTATTGCTTAGTCGAGATATTCGCATTCAGCATTCAATAAGCTAGACTTTATATTAATTGCGATAGATGCACTTAACACCTCTACCGGACTACCGGCTACCCACTACATTTCTTTCTGCACTTTACCAGGTTATACTTATAGGGGATATCCACTGAATGACTGGCCATAGAAAAAGGAAAAAAAAAAATCCACACAGCTCTATATACCCCCTATGGACCCATGAGCACATATATTAAATATTTCATTTCTCTTATTCGATTCAAATTTGCTTAAAAAAATGCATGGGCCACCGAGTCCCGAAATTGTCTCCGCTATTGCCATTTTGTAATATTTAAGTAAAAAATATTTTTTTATTTTTGTAAATAAATTTATGCGGAATAAACTTCCCGATTATCATTATTGTATAAGCTTTTCTTTCATTCCGAAAAAATTACGAAAAACTTCTTCTGCTTCCTTTTATATTTGGGCAGTGAAAATTCGATTACATTACCCCTCAAGACTATTACACGTGTTAATAAGTATTGACATAAATAAGAAAAGTTTTATGTTTTATGTTAATATTAATTAATATGATTTGATTAGAGTTATTGTACAGTAAGTTAAGATTAATTTCTTTTCAGTCCATCTTGCCGTACTTCAATCCAAAAAGCATCCCCTATTATAATAATAAAACTAATCAAAATGATGTTAAATTGTTGCTATAGCAAACTTTTTTGCTCCTCTACTCATATTATTATTATTAGCTTAGTTTTTTGTCTGCTGCGTAGTAATGGCATGCATGAGTTTGTCTGCTATAATCTTCTGAGAATCCCTGTGGCTGTAATTTCATCAGAAAGTTGTTGTTAATTTGTGGCCAGTTGTAAAACGCTTTTACATTTGCTTTAGTTTAATTTTTTCTGGTAGTTTTTCAAGAGGATTAAAACTTTAACTTTTAATCAGGGATATATTTTCTCCTTTTACTCTTTTCATTTTTGCACATTTTGCTATTTTTTTTTTAAATTTTTTTTATTTTGATTTCATTTTTTGTCTTTCTTCCCCCACAATTTTATGCGCTATGAAAAGTTTATCTAATTGTTAAAATATTCCTGATAATTAGTAATCTGTTTGTTGCAACGTTGTACCTAAATATATACTTAGTTATGCGCTGAGGAGGGATATTTTCAAAAAGAATTAAAATTAATTTAACGGAAAGTTTATTGAAAGAGAAAAAGAAAAAACACGTTAAACGTTAAACGTAATTTATTGCTTGGTAAGTTAAGGTTCATATTTTTATTTTAAAAATTGCTTATCACTTTTCGATGAAAAAGAAAAAAAGAGAAAAAAGTTCAAAAACATTTTGAAATCTTCTCCAAATTTGGATGAAATTTATTTAAAGTTTAAAAGGTTTCCTCCACCATGCGCTAATGATTACAACGGGGATTTCGAATAAAGACGGCAAATGACTTCACTCGAAATAGATTTGATTCGAATCAATCTTTCTTAACATAATTTTGTTCCCGCTACCCTCTATTGTCATTAATATTTTTACATTAAAAAATCTTTTACGCATCGAAAAAATTAAAAGTTAAAGAATTGAGAAGAAGTAAAAAGAATTGAAACTTTTCGATTTTACATGCATTAAAGAACTAGTGTTGTTGCAAAGTGAGAAACCAACTTCGATATTTGCATTTGACAGATCTTAGTCCAGTAAACAATTTGAACTCAATTCATTGAGATTTTGTCAACGGTGGGAATAAGGCATGCATAATAAGGCTGAGCCAGTACTTTCTAATATAAGTCGTCAGTTTTGATGCCATGGCAATCGTTGGGATCTGAATCGGTCCGTTTCTGACAATTTCTATCTTCAACTTATCAGGTCATGATTTTTATTTTTTCAATATAATCGATTGACATAATTCGATGGTTATTCCCATCCACAAAACAATCACTATCACTTTTGGAGTCGAAGAAATAATCTTTGCCTTTTATGGAACGATTTAAAGTCCATTGCTTTGAGCGTGACTTTTTCTTTCTGTTTATACTAATGCCATCAAGTTTCATCAGTGGTGATTAATCAACGCTAGAGCACTGATTTATTGCACCTAAACCAACAGAGTGGATCGAACGAATGCCACCGAGGCGAGCAAAGTGCGGTCAGCATTCTCATGTCTGATGAGCTTAAGTATTGCGAAATCTGTCGCAAATCACAATCACAGTTCTCGACCGTCACGAAAAATGATCGTGACCCAAGTTGACCTGGCCACACTTCAACTCAACTAACCAAATTTTCACTATAGTAAATTACGATGCAAAATCCCCACACATAGCGCTTAACTCGTCTTCCTATTTTTTTAATTGTGTTACCTCTAAGAAACAAACACTTAACGATAGTCCAAAAAAACTTTCGATTTTCATAAAAACTCTCAGGTCGGCTCATTGAGACGTTTGTCAAACACTAATCGCGCGTCTAAAGTTGCTGCAATTTTGGAAGGTGCGTATCAACGCCTGCAAAAACGTACTGAAGACATTTTGTAGACAAGTGCTGCCACCTTGATGCTTGGATCGTAAGCTTTTCAAACAGTCTTCGTATGCCGAGCATTTGGATGCCTACGCTCTTAAAAAGTCAGTGTCAACTCAGACTTGCAAAAAAAAAATTATGAGACATCGTATGTGTCCGGCACGTACGCAAGCAACATAACAATTGTAAGTGATTGTATTCGAACACAGGGTCACAGAAAAGCTTAGAAGCAAAACTATCTCAAAAATCTAATCTCTATCAGAATGATAATCTTGTAGCCAATTGAACACTCTGAACAAAGCTTTGCGGAGAACGATTGTACTGCACACCTAAAGAGTGTCAACAGATATTCAGGGAACAATGTGTTTCCACCATAAGTCTCCTGCATCAATGTTTTCTTTCGTGAGCAACGTTGAATTGAGGAATTTGTTTACACGATCCAACTACCTTAAACTAACCTATATCGTATTGTCTGCTTCGGATGCAAAAAATTTGATGGAATAGTTCGCGCAGGAAAGAAAGCACGTCTATTCAAAAAGGGAATGAATTTGGTGTCCAGTCCGTCTTTAATATCAATACAGTCAGATATCAAATAATAACCAAGTTATCTATTCGCCTAATCCTTGTTACGCCAGGTTAACATTTTTGAGTTCGTCCAATATTGAAATTCACAGATATCATCGTGACAGCCGACACGATCGAGAACGGAACCATGGGATGTTATTATATATATTTATATGAGCTTGGAATATATTAACCTGCGCTCCATTTATGTTTGCATCAAACGCAACGTAATTAAATAATTTGCAAAATCTTTATTATAGTAATTATATATTTTCAACACATTTCTACACATTTTCAATACATAAGTGCTTTTTGTTATTGCTTTCAATTCTTTCAACTTTTAGTTCTGATCTGCCTCAATTAATATTGATTGGCTTCCCTTTGTTAAATAACAAAGAGTTTTTCTTGTATTAAGTCGTTTGAATAGACATGAACCCTTCTTTAGTTAAGGAACTGCGACACGAGTATACGATATTCAATTCTTTAGAAATAATATTCTGTCCTGATTCATGCTCATATGCAAAAACTTTACGGTAAACGTCAAAGAGACTCCATGCAAATATATTGAAGCACTTAGATACAATAAAGTTAAAATTTCCTGTTAAGTTTTTTTAAATCGTTGCAGGCACGTCATCATCATCATCATCATTATTATCATCATCATCATCATCATCATCATCATACAACACTCATATAGAGTGTAATACAATCACTTGAATATGTCTCTCTATCCCCTTCGATAATAAACATACAATGAATGTACACAACTTTTCACAATTTCTCAAACACTTAAACTTTTCCAACAACAAAAAGTATTGATTTTACAATACCACAAAATACTAAAACGCTTTTTTATTTAATCATCGATAGTAAAGAACAACAACAACGTCATCATCATCATCATCATCATCATCATCATCATCATCATTATCATTATTATTATCATTGTGGGATTGTCGAGATGAAAGATTTTCACTAAAATAAGAATTTCATGTTACCCCCCCATCAGTATGCATAATGGCAAGGATCTAATAACAAAAAATTCAAAATATTCCTTAACGGTCGGACAGAAGGTTGCGTTTCACATTTACTACAACACGTGCCAGACAACAATAACATCAATTGCTCTCTTTCTTCTCGCACTCTCTCCTTTAAATACTACTCAAATACTATCTATAGTCTTTCCTTCTGTTAGCTCTTTATTCATTGATTACTTTAACAACAGCAGCAATTACATTGATGTTGTTGCATTTTGATATAACGATATGTTTGTGTATGTACATATTCGTGTATATATATATATGTATATATGTAGATATATATGTATATATGTAGATGTGTATCACTCTATCTTGTTCATCGCGTTATGTCTTCGTATGTGCGTGTGTCAATTGATGAATAAATTTTAAATTATTTATGCGACACACATATGATGCGTGCAAGAGCGATAGAGAGGCAAATAAAGAAAAAAAGAGAAAGAGATAAAATTAAGGGGATCAAATAAGGAAGAGGAACGACATACTACACCGAAGAAAGATAACGTTAGTGGTGTAGTAAACGAAACCACAAAATTCTTTTATAAGTCATTGTTAAGCGGAAAAGTTTGCAGACAAATAGACGAAAACATAAAAAGAAAAACATCAGAAATATTCGTTTGACGTAAAAGTTAAAGTTAAAAATTAAAAAAAAAAAAAACTTTAAAAATTAAAAAGATTAGACTTTTCAAAATAAAACAAATAAGAAAGAAAAAAGTGAGGTTGAATCGAATGCTTTTGGGTATCATTGTTATTAACTTACTTATGATATTTAACACCCTTCGCTTGGTATATACCGTATCGTAACTATCATATGTTGTATATAGTGTCATGAGAAACTAACATCTCTATATACATGTATATATCTCTCTCTTCTTCTTCTCTTCTCCTATAATTTGTTCATCGAGTTCATCATCGCAACTTCAATAGATTGGCATGAAAAGATTGACGTCTCTATTTATTCTCACATATATACATATATTATAATACATATGCATTATGTATGTGGGTATTAAAAGTTCTCCGCGGTTTTTTCCACGGGATGGCATTGATGCCTATATATCAGGCCACACTCACCTGATTGTCTCAAACGAACAAGTGCTCGAAAGGTGACATTTCAGCAAGAATTTTCTAACTCTTTGTTGTTCGTGTAAAAAGCTATATTGATATGAAAATGAATGAAATATCTGAAGAAATACACTATGTGATGCTGTTTATATATAAAAAAGTTAAAAACGCTGCAAAAAACAAAAAAAAAAAACAATTTGTGAACAGTACGATGAGAATGCCGTGAATGAGCGAAGGAGCCAGGAAAGGCCTCGCAGGACGTCGTAGCCACTGAAAAAGTCGATGGAATTTTGCAACTGGTAAATCAAGACTGGCTCGCAAGCTAGCAGGAATTAGCGAAGGCACTAAGCATCGACCGCACGGCAGTTTGGAATCATTTGTAAAGAGCAGGCTACAAAAAGGAGCTGGAAACTACGGCAAAAAGCGCTGAGGCTTTTCAATATGACTCATTATATATCCGCATGAGTAGCCACCGAGTAGACAATGGATAGCGACAAAAAACTCATTGGTTGTGGGTTCAAATCTCAAGTGCAGTAAAGTTTCCAATACAGGCGAAGCATATGATCTAAGTTATCCGGCAGCCCTTTGAAATCATACTTTGTATATTTGTTTCCAAAATATATAGATAATAAATAAACATACATATATATATATGTTTCCATATACATATACGCATTATATATGAATATACATGCGTTTCCAATCAGTTGCAAATATTGATGGGCGAATCTACTAATTTTCTGCTCCGTTGGGTATAAAGTGACTTAAAATGAAGTAAATGAAAATATGAAATTAAAGTGAATAAAATTAATAATTATGTAAACGGACGAGAAAAATATGTGGAATAGAAAATTAAAACTGTAATAAAAGGAAAATTAATATTAAAATGAAATAAAATCTATAAAGGAAGTAAAGCATTTTGGGCGGTGTGTCGTCAAATGAGTGAAGTCATCGATAAGCTTTTGTTACGATATATATCGATTTATCGATATCGATATGTGTCGTTTATGGATAACTAACTAATCGTTGCAAATTTTGCAAAAACGATATTCTATTCCCCAATAAAACTAAGATCGTATATTTTATATCAGAAATGAGAGAGAAAAGAAAACAAAAAAAAGCGAAAAGTCACTGTTCTACGTTATCTGAAATCGTAACTTTTAATATCTTCCGAAATGTACGGCAAACGACAATTGCCGAACATGAGACCGTGAATATGATTTTTTGCTAACTTTAGTTGCCATCTTGATGTGATTTAATTTAATATAGTTTTTTTTTTAAGCGTTTATTTTAATGAACTTAGCGTGGAAGAATAAATATTTCCGAAAGGTCTTTGTCATGGGTGTCTACGATGCCCGGCGCGTTTGCAGCTGTAATCTACGCAACTCGACTTTTTTCTAAGCGGTCCTAGCATTTATTTATTGTCACATGTGACAAGTGACTCTTGAAAAAAAATAGTTTTTTTTTTCACTGTTTATTTTAGAAAATTGTTGTTATACTTTCACTCATCTTCTTATTATTTTCTTAGTCTCCTACAATTCGATACTTCGATATTTGATGTTTTACCATATTTGTTGTCGAATTGATTGAATGAATATATTTCTGGCGTTCCACTCTGGAAGCGCCTTCATTTGACACTGTAAGAACTAAGGGAATTGTTAAGGGAGGACATCTCGCTACCTCGCATACACGAAAATTCGAACCCACTACATTGTGTTATCATTGGAATCAAAAGTGTTTGCATGACTGAACATGACTGAAGTGACCGCACGGAACATCTATCGCGAGCTTCAATGCAGACACGGCATGCATGCGTCTTAGAAGATAGTTTTTTTTTTTTTTTTAAATTACAGATTGAATTAGTTATTCTAAAGCGCACTGCCGATCTCAGTGGACTATTATTTATTTTATTACAAGTATATCGAGCGATTGCACGACTTTGGGCTTTTTTTGTCAAAACTTAAACATGTTCGTCTTATAATAAAAATTAACTTTATTAAAGCATACATATGAGCTCGGGTAATGTCCTCACGGAACACGACGTATTTCTTATTGAGCCACACTGGGCGTTTCAATCGCATTAACTGTTGATAGTAAAGAGTGAAAGAGATCGTCTGAATATAGTAGAGCAGCTTAATATGGACAATTCTCTTCCAATCAAGACAATATTTTACTTTCCGTTATTCCCAACTTTGCAACTATTTGTGCAACATTTTCGATTTTCGACTATGACATTTTTCGCATATTTATATCCGCACGTTATCGGTACCTTCAAAGTGGGCCGATTCACTGTCGTTTGAGCAGGTGCTCGCAGATGGAAATTCCGTCTCTTAGTTTTTCCATTTTACGCAAAAAGCACGTGAGACGCGTCTACCGAACTTTCTTTTACATCCCATCTTATGTAAACGGCTCAAAATTATCCGCAAACTGACTCAGCGGTAGTATAACATGAGATTTATGCGTCCATCGTAATATTTTGAAGAATATCATCGACTCATTGACAAGAGAGTGTTCGAGAGAGCATCTCTTTAATTACGCAATTTCCAGAGCGAACTATTCATGTGGGGTTGATTTTCATAGAGCATTTCTGCTATAAATGCAGCCTGCGAAGCCTGAGCGGTTTGGTCGAAGTGACATTGTAAAATAAAGCAGAATGTTTCAAATTTTCGGTTCCGAATAAAAATCTCTCCCCATAAGTATTTTCCCCTTTGCTTGCAAAAGTGATTCTTTTTTCGCTTCTTCAAAAACGGCCAGAAATTAATAAAGACCGCATTAAAATCTTTAATCGCTTACATTAATCAGCACATATGATACGTTTTAAAGCAGCAACAACTGTGAAAACTTTATGTCGAGTTAAATTATGTATAATTTACGGGAATTTTTTGATGTTTTATAACATAATGCAGTTAAGGTTAATCACTTGTTTGCAGTCCGTAGAATTATGCATCAAATTTTCTATATAATTTTGCATTAAAAACTTTGCTTCTCATCGAGTACGCGATAAATGCACTGTTCCTAAGCATGACGTAGCAATAAATTTCTCTCTCTTTCTCTCTCTCTCTCTCTCAGTTTTTCTTGGTTGAAGTACTTGTTTTGTCGGATCAATTAAAATGACGGCGAATTGCTGCCAATTTATGTTGAATTACGACAACGAAGCGTTTGTTGTTTTGTACTTAAATGTCCGATTATCATAAACTTGGAACTTTAAAAGCGAAATTCCTTTATCTTAAAGTAAAACAAATAAAAATCAATTACAAATTTTTTGCAAAGTTGTTTATAATTCCGTGAACACTCGAATGGACTCCTTTGTAAACTGATCGGAAAAATCTCAATTAATGACAATAACCAATACTCTTGGGGAGTTCGAGACGATCGTATGCCCTATTCGAATACCCTTTATTCATTTATAGCATCCTCAGGGACCGACGAATCAGTGTTGCGAAGTCTCCCTTAATAATACTGTATGCGTGACCATCCTGGAACATAAAAAGTGGCAAGCTTTCCATTTATGCAATCTGGTCATAGGAGATTTGCAGCCACAATGGATCTTTTGCCGCCAAAGCAGAGTTTTACTGGAATGTGTACGATCTGCCTTTACCTACATCGTCTATTTCAGATCTCATGAGTGTTCCGGGGAAATTCGTTTGCGTAACGCGAATCCCCAGAATCCCCAGCAGCAAGTAACGATAGGTTTCTAGCTATATTCCGATTGGCCTCTTGGTGCTGGATAGACTTGTCTTCTTCAAAACGAAACCGAATCATATTAAAAAAAATCAGGATGCTGCCGCTTGTTTAAACGACGTTTTTCTCGAATACGTTTCCAATCTCCGGCTTATGCACATTTCTACAAACATCTTCGTGCAAGGCTCAACGATTTACACTCGCAGAAAAATTAAAGGATTTGTCCTTCACAAACGACACTCATATATATGAGTGCCCTCAAATGCCATACACACCATGTATGTTCCCAATCAGCAGAAAGAAAAAAAATATATTCGAGGGCCATCTGTAGCACTTAGAAATGCGCACTAAATAATTTGTAGCTATTATGCTTATTGTAGGATAAATTGGAATTAATGAAGGTCTGCGACAAAATCATCTCACGCAACATATTAAGTAGACGATAAAGGCATCGGTTTATGTAAAATGGAGTTTGGTCCTGTTCTGTTAGCGCACGAGGTTGCACTTGTTTTTGGCGATTAAGAACTAAAGCAGAATTTGCGTGTATTTGGTTCTAGTTAAACCAAAGTGTACCATAAAAAATGGGTGGCTATCATTCAACGAGTATGATGTTTCACAATCGATCTCAAGATAACGCACTTATAATGCTTGGTCAAGCGATAATGCATTCATTCATTGTCCAGTCAATGTCAAGTCGATATTGGAATGCCTTTCCACAGGCATTGAAATGATCGATGACTCGAAAAATGCCTTTAGAAAGAAATCGTTTTTAGCGATTACTAATTCTAGTCGCGTTTATATTAAGGTAATATCTTAAGTATATTCATGTGCATATTTTTTGATCATCACATGCACATTTTCAATTACCACTGTATTTATGTAAAATGGCCTTTAACTTTATCGTTACAACTTAGCAATTGAGGAGAAAAAACAACGTATAAAAGAAATATATTCTGCTTGGCTGGAATCGGTTATATACAGTTCTCAGTTTATTTTGAACTGCAGAGGTTTCCTTTGACCTAATTTTGCCAATTTTCAATGCCTTCAATTTTCTCGTTAGATTATAAACCGATATTTGCATTTTTATGACTGCGATAATGTTTATTCCAGACATTCGTAGACACGACCAGACGGACAAAGGGAATCCCTGAATTGATTAAAAATTGAATATTTATCCAGAATATGTACACTTCAAGCAATGCCACAGGCTCTGGACCCTAGGTGTCATGCCGCAGGTGTGTTCACTAAATGCATATAACTTCAAACACTTAATGGAGGAAGAGAAAAAAGTAATGGCTTAAGATGAATCTAAAATCAAAGATACATAAGGCGGGCCCGCAGAAGCGATAAAATATTTCATAAAAAAATAATAGTTATATGCATTTAAGCTCCGGTTAGTGTTCAATTGAGGCTCGTGTTTTACCGATTTTCCCAAAATGCAGATTGAGCAGTTTTCTCATTTTTTGGTAACTGGCGCATCCTGGCGTAATATACTTTACGACTCTTTTTGAACATGTTAAGTATTGATCAATTTAAAATCATTGTCTCAAGATCGGTGAAGTTTACTTCAAAAGAGAAAAACAGTAAACTTTATTATGAAAAATAGTGCATCGGTAATGAGATTAACATTTTGCATAAGAAATATTCGAAACTTTTTAGAAAGCAATTTATCGTCTAAGGATTGTTTCTATCTATGAGAGAACTACTTATTACGCAAAGGAAACGCAAAGTTTAACCGTACAGTAAAGACGTAAGAATAAATGGCAACGTAATCCTCGGATTGTAATTGCAATCAGTATCACAGTCTAAGCTTATTTAGGTCGCGAATCGATATAAACTATCGTAATTCGATATTAAGAACATC
Organism: Glossina morsitans morsitans; assembly: GCA_001077435.1. Taxonomy (NCBI): domain Eukaryota; kingdom Metazoa; phylum Arthropoda; class Insecta; order Diptera; family Glossinidae; genus Glossina; species Glossina morsitans. The sequence goes on from CCAG010001699.1 coordinate 79,407, forward strand.
ATCTGACAAATATCAAAAATATGATTTCCAAATTAAAATATTTCAAGCACTATCTTATGCTCTTATCATAACCTTCGCAACGTTAAACACTAAATTGTGATAAAAAAAAATCTTTTTAAGATTTTAAACTATTACTATTACCACCACACTATCTGTAGACTTTAGATTTGGGCAATATTTGCTTTCGTTAAATAGCTTTTATCACTATTCTTATGTTTGCATATAATTTGCAAATATCTCAAAGGAATTATTGCGGAAGAAATTAGTATAAATATGAAAAGAAATTCAAGTTAAAACATCAGTTGCTTAACTTACCTCATCGACTAACAAGCGCAATATATCTAATCATGAAACAATTTGTTATCCTTTGTGCTGTTGTTGGTAAGATTTATACAAAAATAAATTATTTAAAACGTATAGGCGTTAGTAGTAAGTGAATTATTATTAAATCTTTGACAGCGGTTTCTATGCTTTGTTTGGCACAAGCCGACGAATCGAACGAAATGGAGGAACGTGGATTCTTCTCATCTGGCAAAAACGGTTATCC
>CCAG010001708.1:0-35552 GCA_001077435.1 Glossina morsitans morsitans
AGCAAAAATAATATTCATAAATAAGTAGTTTTTACAAGTGACTAATGAACGAAAAATATTATTTAATATTAAAGCAAAGATTGAAATAAGAAAAGAAAAAAAATAAAAGAAATAAGAGAGAGATTTAGTGTGGTAAACTTAGCCAAAATACAAGCTCAATAGAAAAAGTTAAGTAAACCTAAGAAAGATGCAATTAAGAAACGATGAGAACCTTGTGTATAACAAATAAAAATGTACAAGACTTTGTAAATGATGTCTGTTTAATAAATGAAAAAAGAAGAAAAATTTTTAACAGTTTTGCAAAATTTTCAATAATACTAAAGAATTGTACGGTATCCAAGTTCCGCAAATACAGAGGAGAGCAAATCTCAGGACGAAAAGAAGATCGTTTGGGAAGAAAAGCCTAATAAGACGTGCTGTAACATCGGGTGACCTGCCCAACGGAATAATAGATGAAAAAAGTTAAACCCACAGCAGCGAATGTCAACAGCAACGGACAAGATTGGTACAAACACAAGCAGTTTATTAGCAGCGGTTAATTTGGAAACAACAACTGGAATGCATCAGTAGGTGGTAAGCTGAGGTTTAGGTGATAAGGTTTTGAAAAAAAAAGCAAAAAAAACAAAGAAAAAGAAAGGAAATGAATGGTTAAGTAAAGGTATTCCATAGCTGAGGCAGGGCATGGCGTGGTGCGGGTGTGGAGGAACGGAGTAGGGACAGGGACAGTTACCGACGGACGAAGAATTGACCAACGGACAATGGACAAGACCGACAATAATATAAACAAAAGGAAATGAACAAAGAGGGAAGGAGGAAGGAAAGAAATAAGGAGAAACAAAATAAAGCAATAAGTAGATAGCGGGAAGAGTCTCATGGAAGGAAAAAAAAAAAAGAAAAGAAGATAATAAAACCCCCACTACAACTCTTAATATTTTCTTTGAATGGATTCAGACGGGATACTCCTCTATCTCTTCCACTGTATAAGCAGAGATGAAAGCTGATCGATTTACCACATTCTGTAGGACGACAGGAGATGTTATCCGCTTTGTTTATGGTCGAGTTAGTAAGGACGGATATTTATTCTTCGACTTTGCTTGAATATGTTTCCTTCACCTTAGCTTACGCGGGATGGTGTTAATGCCTATATTTCGGGCAACACTCAACTGATCGTCTTAAACGAACATACTTAAAAGATGACATTTCAGCTTACATTTTTGGTGCAGATAGTTTTCTAATTCTTTGCTCGTCTGAAAAGTTATATTGATCTGTAGAAATGTGATGCTTTTTTACTATATGGAAAAATTCAAATATGCAAAAACATGCCGAAAACTTTGTGAAATCCACCATGAGAATGCTGTGATTGGACGAAAGGCTCGGGAGTAGTTTGCTCAGTTCCGCTCCGGAAATTTCGATGTCAAAGACGCACGTCGCTCTTGTCAAAAAATTTTCCAACTGTTGGAGCAAGATAGGCGCGCAAGCTGTTAGGAATAGGGGAGGCACTAAACATCAACCCCATGACAGTTTTGAACCATTTCAAAAAAGCATACTATAAAATGGAGCTTGAACCCAAGGGAAAAACCACAAAGACTTTTATATATGCTTTTACATATATATAACACGTTAAATTCACAAAAGGTGCCGCTCTCTCAAATGGTCGAAATGGCTTAAGCAAAGTTGTTCACGGTTTGCGTTTGTATTGGTTATTTTGAGTTATTGGTTGTTTAGATCGATTTTTAAAAAAAGTAGCTAAAACTGAAAATAAAGTAAATTCGAAACAAAATTGTTTACATACAAACAGCTGAAACAAAACAACAAATTTTGACATTCTGAAAGGTATGTAAATGAATTCTTAACCTTTTAATTTTTACAGGAATTGTATAATTAATAGAGTCAATTCGCCAAAGCTTTTTGTGTATCATCAATCCTTCAGCCATCATCATACACTGTCCCTATATTTGATAACGCGTAAAGGAACAACAAATCAAAATCCAATACTCGAGTCCGTATATTGATCTAATCGCAAACAGACCTAATCTATTTTGTTAAACAAAAGGACCAAGAATGTAACCAAAATATTATTATTAAATAATCAAGATTCGTAGTCGACTTGTATTCTAATTAGTACGTATTTTGTTGTCGTCTGTGATCTTTTGATGGTTTTGGCCTTTTCAACCTTTTTGCTAAGCTGGTTATCGCGAACAACGTGTGTGCGTTCGTTTTTTTTATATACTGGAAAAAAAAATTTTTAAGAAAAAATAAAGAAAAATTGAAAGCAATTGAAGTTTTCCACTATTTAGTAGTTCCCAATCTTTTTTCTATTGAACGGTTTCTTTTTCTTAAATTACTAAACATTAAACTGACAACAAAAGGCATTATGGTGGGCGCCACATAAAAAATCAAAGGGGCCCTATTCATTGGCGAACAAATCACCGCAAAGAAAAAAATTAAAAATTCTGACTTTCCAGTTTTTCCAATAAACAACATCACTCAGATTGACAAAAAATGTGTGGTTATATCATCAACTGATGCTAGCATAGCAATTTCGCAAACCAGACCTTTCGCTATAAAATAAGCCTTAGATGACATCACAATGTATATATATATATAGACTCTAACTTGATTCTACGTAATGATAATTTACTTGTTCTCGCTGGTAATCCGCGCGCGGCAGAGAAGTCAAAATCTCTTGCTAATTTATGTTCAATTTCCGCTACACAACAAACTCAATTCAGTTAAAGGCGTAATTTATACCCCGTGTTTACAGTTTGGAGTGTCTTCTTTATTGTGAGTAACGTTAAATTTTCGTCGTAGAGGCATGTGAGCATTGTAAAGTTTAGTTCAGTCCCAAATTCTTTTGCAAATTTTTAAGCGATATCTTTATTTTCGTTAACGGGAGAGTGTTTACCACAAAAACTACAAAGTTGCGCAAACAGACAGACGAACAGGCGGACATGTTTAGGTGCATTCAAGGATTGTAACTGACCGAGAATTTATATATTCTGTGACGGTTTTGAAGCTTGTTTCTACGTGTTATAAATGTGGAGAAAACAACAATTCAGTTTTGATACACTACAATATTGGGTAGGCGTGGTCGACTTTTTCCATTTTTGTGCACAAATGCTACATCGCCCATAGAGTGTGCGATGAAATTTTTGTACATTTATTTGCTATAGCTTATAGAGTAATAGGCAAGAAATCAATTTTTCATTCCCTTTGCAAAACAGAGCTATTCTCAATTTACGTGGTGCTGTGTGATTTTTCCCGCGAGCGGAAGCGTTTTGCTTTCTTACACAGGTTTTAGTACAATCATCCTTCTCCCGCACAAGTGATAAGTATTACTTTGTTTCCTTATATACATACATACATACATTTAATCAATCATTGAATAGAATACAATTGTACCTATCGAAAGTAAAGCATTAGCGCATTAGATTTTGTAAAAAAACAAAATACATCTGCTACATAACTGTTCTCCAAGTGATAGGCGCACGCTATTTTATTGCAATCATATAAGCATACGCTATTGTAAATACACAACTATAGAGATCCCATAACTGTAGATACGCAACTTTATAAGTTAGTTAAGAATATACTAAAATGCATGAAACATACCTAACGGTTAACCCTATACAAAAGCCATAGTAGCCATAGAATAAGTAGAAACATAGGAATGCAAACGCGCATGGCAATAAGGAAAGAAAGCAGGTAAATGTAAATATCATGCATAAGCATATGAAGGCAAAATGTATTCGTAAAGGCAAATAAACATGTTCGACCAGGCAAGTGTGATCAAACATAGGTTGGCACATGTAAGAATAGGTATATAAAAATAACATTTTTATAAGGGGATGGTTTAGTGGCCGCCACTATAAAAGAGCGTCTCGCAATACGCTCAGCCTTTAATTGTGTCATAGCCGCCGTCGACGTAAGTAAAGCACAGACTATCCTACAAGCTGACTTTGACTATTAGGGTTTTTATTTTGTTTGACTTTACGGATAGGGGAAGAGCTGGTTCAGCTTTAATCGCCATCCCTGAAGGACTAAAAGGACTACTGACTCCACGGATAGGGGATGAGCTGGTTCAGCTTTAATCGCCATCCCTGAAGGACTGGTGAACACTTTTTTTTCTGACAAGGATCAGTTAGGAACGGACCCGCGGCTGCTATGAACCTTGCGAGATATTCCTCTCTTTGTAGTAACCCGCAAAATCGAACGTGAAGTAAGAAAAAAACGAGTGCGAAAAAATTTTAAATATATCAACAAGGAAGGTCGGGCCACCAAGCTGGTTTTTTCCTCCTACCGCTCTGAAAAAGATCGCATTGCAATTTCCTCAAAAATAAAACATCAAAAACAAACCCGAAGGTCCAATTCATCTTTTGATTACAAATTGTCTTGGAACGGACTCTGGAGTGGCTGAGTATACTCTGCTCAAGAAAACCCGATACAGTGGGAACGCTTACTTTATTATAATCATAATTACTGTCAATAAAAAGGACATCAAATATTTGTTATTAATTTAGTTACGTCAACAAAGAAGTAAAGATTTTATGGTTTGGCTGCACTGACAACGGTATTTCCGACATAATTCGAGATAGATATGAAGCACGCAAAAATTTATAAGATAACCAAGCAGTTATAACTCACTGCTCGACGTCGTCTTAGATTCAATTGCTTTTACGCTCATCATATACTATTGCTACGATTTTGTAAGGAAATGTACTAAGAAAGCTCTGCACATAAGCCCTACTGTGTCATCATTTCAGTCGACTGGTCCTCAATGGTTTCGAATTGTTTCGATGCATGTCCGAATAATATTTGAATCATATTTGACTGTCGATCACAGTATACCAAAATTTGTTTCGTTACATATGATAACACGTTAAAAATTTTCCAATAAAATCAAATCAAAGTGGTGAATAGAAAGCAGTTTTAACATATTGTACACCATACTTTCATAAAAAATCTCGGAAGGCTATCAAGTAAATTGGTTACCATTATCTTAATGTACGATCTCAAATGCGCCAAATACATCATATATATATATATACATATAATGATCAGTCCTGCGACGCTGGCTTTTCCCATTAGTTTCAATATGATGAATTTGGAAAATAGGTCTAGGCAAACAAAAACAAATTTGTTACCATCGTTATTATATTATTATATCGACCCATGAAATCTATATATATTCCTTCAAAACGTCTCTCAGTCGTTTGTCATTGTCCCTTAAGTGGAGTGTTACCAGTTTTGCTGCATTCACACCGATCGCAGTTTTGACTTCAATCTGAACATCGGATGTCATTCCACGCCAGTAATACTTCTTCTTTAGCTTTTGTACTGTTTTATGGATGTCGCCATGTTCTGCTGATGGTGAAAAATGGGCTGCTGTTATCAACAAGCGTCTCAGCTCAGTTTCCAAGTGTTATCATGGAGAATTTTATCGCCGATACGAAACCCTGTCCTTTTATACACAAATACATCTGATATACAGAAATCTGGTAAACTGTCCCGATTGTTTTCAACAGTTTGTTTTAATTGTACATATTCTTTGAAAGCGAAACGCGACGAATCTACGTCAATGTCCAGCAAACGACCATTAGCTGTGATCAATTCATCCGTTTGCAGACGCGAAAATGTATCCGATACGATATTTTGACCACCACTACGATGCTCAATACGAAAATCGTAAGTTTATAACTTCAGACTCTATCTAGCTAGCCTTCCCGATTAACCCTTTGGCGACATGAGTGACTTTAACCTAGAATGATCCCTTACAATGGTAAATGATAACTCTTCAATATACAGTGTAAATTTCTGTATACTGCACTTAGCTGCGTAGCATTCTAGTTCTAGACGAACAAACTATTGATTTTTCATTCGCATTATCACCTTCTTGGAATAATACTCCTCCTACATACACTGATTTGTTTTCAATGCCTCGGATATTTCAAGAAATAGTCTTCAGGTATATCGCAAACGAAGCACAGTGTTACATGAAACGGCGAGGAACAAAAGGACCTATTTATTGTTGAATTAGATGTATTCATGACAGACTCTACAGGGTTAGTGTTTGTTGCAGGCCGATGAAACGTTTCTTGTTTGACAATTTTCTTAAACGTGTTTGTTTTGGTTTGAATTTATTTTGGCTATTATTGCTCTGCTGTTCAACTGATTCTACCGCAGTATTTTTTTTACAACTGCTACTCTGGTCATCAGTTTTTCTGCTCTTGTGCATTCTGCTTCTAGATCTAGAAAAATAAGAGTTGCCAAACTTGACTTGGCATTCGACTTAATAATCTTAATGAGTACTTGTTCTGGTATTTTGCTCTTCATTCTGAATGCTAAATCATGGATTTCAGTACAGTATTCATCAAATAATCAAGTAATGAATGACCCCCTTGGTCTTGCGATACTTGCCAATTCCATTTATTCGGATTGCCAATCATACGACAATGAAACTCCGTGAACAATTCTTCACAGTTGAGTTGATTTGTTCCCTTAAATTCTTAATATTATGCTCCTTTCTCGGTCTCCACACGACGTGGCTTGGTGTTGATTTCATTATAGGTGCAGCTTGACTATCTACTATCCGTACATGAACATGGTCTATAACTGATTAGCGTTCTTCACTAACATTATAGTTTTCTGCATTCTCCAAGGATGATGAATTTTCGTTGGAAGTTTTGAGAATTTGATCCAATTTATTTATAACGCTTTTAAAAAACGATTGAACGTCTTCAAAAATACTTTCTGATATTTTGAAAGATTTGATTGAAGCATGTCGATAGCGATGTATTATGTTCTCTGGTATTGTTCATCCAAGATGTATGTTTGCCAAAACTGCAACTGTCTTTAAGCGTAGTGATGTTCCTAAGCTTGTTGGGTGAAAATAAGCCAAAGAAAATTCTCAAAATAGATTTAATGTTTATGTAAATTAATTTTAAATTATGGAATGAAGCTAGCGAAAAAAAATCAATTACATAATATTAGTGTCTACTGTTATACAGTTGACAATTACTAAAAATATCACATAAAAGGTTTACACACCTATATGTATATGTGTAGAATTATATACATACATGTATATATATGTGTAGAATTATATATATACGTTTATAAACTGTATTAAATGGAGAGTTAAATAAATCAGAATCCAACTAAGTACATAAAGATAATTGTTATAGAATTGTTATTCTGATAATAAATACATATATATATATTATATATCAAGAAGAAAAGGAAATATTTAGAATATATACAGAGTTTGCTAGTAATTCTTGCATTACAAACTTTAACTAGAGACATTGTTTATAGATGTATTTAGACGAATAAATTATGATTTGTAAATATATATAAAAATTAATATCAGATTTTATGCTGGTTTCGTGAAGGAAAGCATATGTTTGCGTGTAAATACTTGAGATGTGTCTCCTCCCTTTTTATGAAACTAAACACCAAACAAAATATTCATTTTCAAATGATCAGCCAGATTGTGTTTTCAATTCATAACTTTAATAGCGTACCAGTAGAAACACCATAAAAAATACAATACATATTGTTCAAGCACGAAACTTAATGGGGAACTATCTACTTTGCTGTTGCTTGATCAATCTGTACCAACATCGTCGATGAGAGAATGCTGAGAACTTTATCTATTGCCAGGAAAATTCGAAGAATAGGTACGTCAGCATAACCTCACACTTCAGCAGATTTTTGTTAACGACCGCCCTGCCCAATACTTCAAAACCTCAACAGGTTGATAACAGTTTGGATAAACGATACTACTCTATTGTAAAATACCATTACCTAGTCATTTAAAGCTGAAACATAGCGTCTTTGACATAATGAATTCAAAAAGGCATTATGATGAAAAGAAAATTATGTACAATTTATGTCCGTCATAAAATGATATATGAATTTTAAAATTGAAATGATCATAAGGGATTTTCAAGAAATTTATATTTAATTTCTGCGCGTTAGTAAAAGTTCCTTGTAAATATAAATAATAAAGTATGTGTTTAGTCTAAGTATATATTTTATCATAATTCAATTTATCATAATGTTAGGATCAATTTAAACATATACATTTTATTCCATTCATATTCGATATCTCATTTTGCTTTGCACATTCAGGTTTGGTTGAATGTGTATTCATTAACGTTTACGTGTTCATGCACTTGCATTTGCGTATTAATGTTTGTGTGTCGGTCTGTTTGGCATAACTGACCATAGACAACGACATCATAAAATTGCATAATCCAGACCTTGAAGTGTGTCGTCGTTGTTTATATTAATTTGCCCATGTTGCATTTTTGTGACACACTACAAGTTCCTCATTGTCGCTGGAGTAAACAAACGCGAAAATGCAAGTGCATCATTTTTATGTATCAAGTAATTGTGCTATAATTCTAAGTTAGTTTATAAGAATTATAATTCATATGTTCACAATTTGTTAATAAACTTTGTCTTTGTTCATTTCAAACATCGACCACTTTTTGTTATCCTAGCGGTCTTCCAGTTACAAGTGCTGGAAGACCACCTTAATAAGTTGGTACGACTAAGACGCATCGTCTGGTCGGCTCATGCCAACCATTTAGGCACTGACCCACTAATGAATCAATTACCAAAACCCATCACACAACATTTTTGGTGACCAATACGTGATCACAATTCACGCAGGTTGCCGCACAAACATTTGGTGACCCCGACGTGATATTCTGATCACATTTTGATTACAATCTATGGGGGTTGTTGCCGCTCACATACACTCTGGTGACCCCCTCGACGTGATTTGAACACATCCGATAACAATCAACGGTCGTACATCAGACTAAAGAAGAATTCGCAAACGCATTTATCCGTTTGGACTTGCCAACACGGACTTGGTGCCTGATTCCAAGAATAGGCAAATAAAGCCCAAATATATTCAACAAGTGGTTGAAGCATATTTGGCAAGGCAGTGTCAATTGGACACACTCAACGCAAACACATTAATCGCAACTAACTCAAAATGACATCGATAGAAGAATTAGTCAAAGAACAAGCCACCACCAGTGAAAACATTTAGCGTGTCATACGCAATTACAGAAAGGACTCGGCTGATAGGAAAAGCAAGGCATACTACTATCATGATAAACAACGAATCCTCTGCGCTTTGGGATGCGTTTGACTCAACAGATGGCAAGTTGCGCATACTTGTCCGAGACCAAACTAATATTGAATATTTCAATACTCAATATTATGAGCAGATTCAAGCGGTAACAAACGAATACCTTGACATCCTCAATAAAGAAGTCGGTCAATTAAAAGGTGCCGAACCACCTCAAAAACAAATCATCCTTCCTAACGACGAAATAGGAGCTAACGCATCAGCTACAAATAAATCTGGGCATGGGCTGATTGGCAAATTTAATGCTCGCAGCACAGCATTAAGAAGGTTTTTGGCTGGCCTCGCAATTCTCAGTCCCAATGAACCACAACAAGCTTACAAAATCCGTATTGACACCATAAACAGGTTAAGTCGAGGACTCATACGATCAAATCTGGGAACAGGTCTCAGATCCTCTGATCAATGGTCTCAATTAGGACAATCATGACCAACTTCAATTACTGGTCATTGAAGCGTTAACCAAACTTCACACAACGCTCACCCAAGATACGAAAGCCAGCCCAGCAAGTTGTAATACACCAATCTCAAATTCCTTGCCGCTCCCAAAAATAACAATTCCCAAATTCGATGGAGACTACAGGAAGTGGAGACAGTTCTACGACCTGTTTCTTCACATGATTCACCTGCAGCCAATACCCAACGTACAAAAGATGTGGTACCTAAAGTCTAATTTCACAGGAGAAGCCGAGCGTTTGATTAGCCATCTTACAACAACGGAAGATAATTACATCTCCGCTTGGACAACATTACAACAATAAGCGTCTTCTTGTCTCAACTTTGGTGGAAAAAATTATCTATCATCCAGCCACCACTTCAAATGCAACATCCATCAAAGGCCTTCACGACACAACGCGGAAGTGCTTGCTAGCACTAAATAACATTGAAATCAAAATCAATGAATGGGACCCGATATTAGTGCACATTCTGATCAAAAAACTTGATCGGAATCCTCATATCAGGTTTGAGCAATCCTTACGCCAACCAAAGGAATTGCCAAGCATTGATGATTTACTTTCATTTTTGGAATTTCAATTCCAAAGAATGGAAACGATAAACCCCAAGGAAAGGCCGTCATATTCAAACAACAAAACGGTCTCATCAGCAGACACAGAATCCAGAAAATGCAATCACTGTAGCACAGGAACACATCCACTACACCAATGTCTCAAATTTCTGCAGCTTGCCGAAACAGACAGATTGAAGTACGTCCAATCACAAAGGCTGTGTTTCAACTGCTTAAAGTCCAACCATTCATCTAACTAGTGCCCTTCCGGCTCCTGCAGAAAATGCAATAAAAAACACCACACATTGCTGCACTTGAATCAAACTCCCAAGCCTTACTCTGGATCAGCATCCAGGCAATCGTCGAGGCCAATGCCAAATGAGACTCAAGTTCAAGTTCCTAGGGTTGAATCAAATTCATCGAATGCAGTCGTGACGTCAGCAGCAGCAGACAACTTAATACCACATAAGAATTATGTCTTACTCGCAACGGCAAGAGTAAGAATAATTGCGGCCAAAGGAAATTCTGCAGAATTTCGTGCCATTTTGGATTCCGACTCACAAGTAAACCTCGTTTCTGAACGCCTAATCAGAAAATTAGGCGCTTCAACAAGTGAAACATCGCTACACATTGCCGGCATTGGCAACGGTCAGAAAAGGGCAACAAGGCGAGTGAACGTGAAATTATCATCTAGAGATGTCAGCTTCACTGCAGATCTAGAAGCCTTCATTCTTCCATCAATAATCCCCCCACAACTCAATCATTCATTAGACGTGTCAGGATGGAAGATTCCAAACATAAATTTGGCTGATCCATACTTGAACCAACCAGGAAAGGTAGACATTCTATTGGGAGCAGAATACTACTTCGAGCTGATGCAAAACGGCAAAATAGAGCTAAGTAACGGGCTCCCAACGTGTTTAAACACGTCTCTAGGCTGGATTGTCAGCGGTAAGATATCAATAAATCCAAATTCAACACACATAGCAACATGCGCTATCTCAACAACTGATATAGAAGCTGCTAATCATACGGCACTAAATGATGTCATTGAACGCTCATCGTGAATGGGTAACGATGGGCTATGTGACAAGAGCTTATCACAAGATGAACAACAGTGCGAAGCACACTTCACTCAAAATGTGCTAAAACCAGAAGGCACGACCACAAAGCTACGCACGGTTTTTGATGCGTCTGTTAAAACCCTTGGCGTCATCTGGCTACCGAAGATTGATCACCTTTGTATTAAGACAAAGGTGGAACCAATGAACCACGCCACAAAACGCTCTGTAAGCTTTGATTTGGCAAACTTGCTTGATCCACTTGGACTTTAAGATCCTCTTGTGGTAAGAGCAAAAACGTTCATCCAACACTTATGGCAATTAAAACGTAAGAAATCATCTCCCAACATCAAGCCAGGAGATATGATCATCATCAAAGAAGACAACAGTCCTACCAAGAAATGTCCATTAGGACGTGTTACAAATGCATATCCAGCAAAGGACAAGTCAGAAGCACAAATCACTCCAAAAGAAACACCACATCAAGATGTTCAACCAGAAGCTAAAAGAATGAGATTGCCTTCAACCAATCTTTTGGTCACACTATTAGCAATGTTGCTAATACTTCCTATTGTCTTTGGAACTCGCATAAACAATCAGAAGTTTGGATCTAAGCTTGGCATCCATTTTGAAGAAATTGGTTCCACTGCCATATCCACAAGTCAATGGAATCTGATTGTATATTATGAACTTTCAAGCTATTGGAGCGACATGGCGTTCTTAGTCAACAAAACAAATCAGCTACGGAACTTCTGCACAAAGAGGAAACCAAATATCTCGTGTTTACACGCCATGGAGCATTTTCAACACATGGAAGCTGATTTGGACCTCGACAACAAATTACTACACAGATCACGAAAGAAAAGAGGCGCAATAGACTTCGTTGGAAATGTCGCACATTCATTATTCGGTGTACTCGATTCCGAATATGCAGAAAACATGTCAACAACAATCACTAAGCTACAAGAGAGTGATTCGTTTATACTGAAACTACTAAAGAATCAGACATCAGTCGTCAATTCAACAGCAAATCTTATCAAACAAGGTTTAGCCTCCACGAAATCAAACTTCGACGATCTGCAAATTGAAATCAACAAAATCTGCAAGGGTGAACAGGCACTTCAAGACGAGCTATATCAAATCAAATTGACCCAGCTTTTCAATTTGGGCGCTATGCAGTTAACGCTCATAGCCAACAGATTGCAAAAAATACAAACATGTATTCTGGATGCGCTGATTGATACCCACCATGGAAAAATCAATCCATTATTACTAACGCCAGCACAAGTCGAGACCGAAATCAAGCAAATTAAAATTCGCTTGCACCAATCTTTAAATTTACCCGCACCAGAGGACGACCTGTTGAAGTTCTACAAGTTAATGAAGATCAAGGGCGGACTTATTCGCAATCACGCGGTGTTCCATATAACCTTGCCATTAATTAATCGTGATAAATTCAACATTTATAAACGCCTGTTCCCAACTACATAAACAACACCATGGCAGTTATACAAACTTGTAGCTCTCTGCTGGCTATAAACATCAATAGAGAACGCTATTTTTTGGTTTCACCCTCTCAACTCAATTCGCGACATCTTAACATAAAATTCTTTCATATGCCGTAGTATTCAACTACAGTATAACTTCAACGCCGAAAAATGTAAATGTGAGATCAACCTGTTCAACAACCTCACTTTGGCAAATTGCCCACTGAAAAAGCTCGCAACAAATTTAACGTGGATGACTTTAGCACACAACAACCAATGGATCTATGCATCCTCTTCACTCACACAAGCAACGGCCGTATGTGACAGAGACATAATTCCACTCAATTTAAAGGGTTCTGGTCTATTAACTATTGAACCAGAATGCATCTTCAAACACGACTCCGTCCACATCTCAGGCCACAAATCGGTAACAACAACATTGACATCAGCATACACAAGTCTTGAAGAATTGTCAGAACTATCACAACAAGACTTCGTCAATGACAGCTCCACTGCAACATTCAACTGTTCAGTGCTATCCAATCACTATGCTACTCAGCTAGCTGAACTAGCAACAATTCAACATACGCTGAACGCCATACAAGCAACTACGATTCAGCATCCTGATAGCTCGAATCATAATTCAAAGATAGCATACTCAGCACACTGGCATAATGCAGACCTTGAAGTGTGTTGTCGTTGTTTATATTAATTTACCCATGTTGCATTTTTGTGACACACTACAAGTTCCTCATTGTCGCTGGAGTAAACAAACGTGAAAATGCAAGTGCATCATTTTTATGTATCAAGTAATTGTGCTATAATTCTAAGTTAGTTTATAAGAATTATAATTTATATGTTCACAATTTGTTAATAAACTTTGTCTTTGTTCATTTCAAACATCGACCACTTGCGGTCATCGCTCATCGATCCTAGCGGTCTTCCTGTTACAAGTGCTGGATAGTGCTTAATAGTGCTTAATAAGTTGGTACGACCAAGACGCATCGTCTGGTCGGCTCATGCCAACCATTTAGGCACTGACCCACTAATGAATCAATTACCAAAACCCATCACACAACATTTTTGGTGACCAATACGTGATCGCAATTCACGCAGGTTGCCGCACAAACATTTGGTGACCCGACGTGATATTCTGATTACATTTTGATTACAGTCCATGCGGGTTGTTGCCGCTCACATACAGTATATATGCTTTCATTTCGAAAATTATAATGTTGTTGCATTTATTACCAGTTGGCTGTGCTAAATGAAAAGAAATATTTGAAAAAAGAAAGTATTAAACTATTACTATCAAAGAAAGCAGCATTTTTGGTTTATTTATGCAAATTCATTTAAGTAATCAAAAATTGTAATTTCAACAAAGTTTTGAAGGAACATGTAGACAAAATGTCCATCATCAGAAGATCAGGAAGCGCTCAAAATTATCATCCAAATTCTTCGCAAGGACGCATTGATGCGCAGAAACGCGGTGGGTTAGTACTTTATTTCCTCTTCCTTTGGACCAACCGAGACAGTGGGACTGGCTTTGAAATATATATATGTATGTGTGTCGTCGAGCCATCCGATCGCTATAATAAATAATAAATATATAATGGTCGTTTATTGCCAAATAAAACGTTCAATTACTTACCGCTTGGATTACCAAATTTCTAGTAAAACCAGACTTTCGTATCTGCCTTAACGACTCCGCACAAAGTTTTATTTCCAACTCTTGTAATATTTCTCATACAAATGTTGATGACGTGCTCTGTGCTACACTTACGCTACTGTCGCTACAAGCCAGCTATTGGCAATCTCCTGAAGCCAAGAACTCTAAAGTCGTGGCTAAGCGAGAAATAGGCGGTATACATGTACTCCTCATACCGCCAATCATATCAATATTTGGGAGATCGCTTTAGAAACGTGGAAGTTCTGCATAAATCCACATGCAACAATCTAGAATATATTTATACGTCATTTGCAAGTGTTAGAAATAATTTACTTACGTGTTTGAGGTGGCGTTAGGGGATGGGAAAGTATTCTACCAAGCTTTTCCCGCTCGCCTAGTGTAGATCCATTCTTGGACACCGTGGTTCTCCTCTTCAATTAACGAGCATACAAGGAAATTACGATATATTGTGCTAAAACTGTACATGTTAGTTAGCTCTTCTTAATGTTTATTACAAAAAAAAGTTGTACTTACTTCACCACAACTTTTTTTTCGTTTTTCTTGACAATTCACAAATCTAATTTCGCAGTTTAAGTGCGATAGACTTTTTAATAACGCCAACAGCCTTAGATGCGAGTGCTTTAAGACTTTAGTTTTAGAATTTATTTCTCTGGCTAAATTAATAATAATAATTACACAATTTAAATTTCAATATGAAAAATATTTCAAGTTCTAAAATCTATTTATGTCTTTCTTCTGTACCTTTGTTTCTACAAATGCAACTCCAAGATAGCTTGGAATGGGGAGGTCGCACAAGCTGCTTGTGCAAGAGTGGTTGCCCCTTCTATATTCTTCCCAACTGAAAACACCCCACCTGTGATCCCTTCCGTTCCTAGTAGAGATGACACTTGTTTGACGGGAGTTCCTCCCAGAAAGGCAATATTTCTATCAAGACTGGCACCTGATACATCTGTGGATAACATAAAAAGTTACCTGGGGACGAAAGTCCCATCAGCCAATTTAAAGCGTGTTAGCATTTTCAAATTGGGATCATCCCAATATAGTGCAATCCCATCCTTTAAAGTGCTAGTTCCGACTGAAAACATGGAAATATTGTTAAATAAACAATTGTGGCCAATTAGATGCTTAATTAAGGAATTTATCCCTTGAGATTGACTATTAAAGTAGGCGTTTCTCCCTCAAAAAAGTAAATGTTTCTTGAGGCTCATTATCTCTCATTTATTAAAATGTGAGGGACCTAAATTCAAAAATTCGTTCCACTTTCCTTAATTCAGTGAGCAAGGTGTTTTCCTGTTTGGCTTTCACTGAAACTTGGTTAAAGCCTGATCTTTATTCGTCGGAACTTTTCCATATTTCGTTTCAAATTTTCAGATATGATCGACTGTATTTAATCCGCTATATCTGCGGCAGTCCCGTCCTATTCAATTGAATTTCCCACAACTTCCGACGTTTACTTTATCGCCATTCGAGCGAAATTTCCTAATAAATAGCTATATGAAACGTGATCCTATATCCCCCAAATACGCATATATAAGAAACAGGCCGCCCCCATTTGTGAAGTGGCCAAGCAGTCTAAACCTACCGATATAGTCATAGCGTTGGGGGACTTCAATTTACCTCAAGTCACTTTGTGTTGCAGTGATAATTCTGGCTGTTTGATTTCTACTTTAACATCTGATAGAGCTATTGTGTTCTTTATTTCAATTTTTAATTTGGTCATTTCAGAAAATGACGTTTTAGAGGGGTTGAGCTAAAATATAATTGTGCACTGGGCTTGATGGAATTGTACTTTTCTCCATTTCAACATGACTTTCGAAAAGGAAGATATACGGTCACCAATATGTTAGAGTTTACTTCTGATGTTTTCTAGGCCTTTTCTAGTAATTCTCGCACTGATGTCATATACACTGATTTTAGCAAACCATTTGATTTGGTTAACTACAGCTTACTTGTCTTCAAACTCCAGGCCTCTGGCTTCCCTGCCTATTTAGTGAATAAGCGTGAATATCGCGTAATACGTCGTTCAGGATTTTGTTTAATTTCATCACCTCACCACCTCGTGACGTCTGGCGTACCTCAAGGCAGCCATTTAGGACACATTTTATTTAATTTATACATTAATGATTTGCTTTCGGTGATTAAATCCCGCCAGATCTTAATGTATGCTGATGATGTGAAACTGTTTTCTTCCTTTTCCGTAGTCGCAATCACATCAGCTTCAAATTGACTTGAACAATTTGGTTACTTGGGCTCGTCGAATCACATGAAACTAAATCTAAATAAATGTAAGAAGCTTTCTTTTTCAAGAAGGAAAATTCATTACTCAGTATTTCATAGATTCGCACAAGTTGGAGGACGTCGATTCGTTCACATATTTATGCGTTGTATTTGACCAAAGGATACATTTTAACTTGCATATTGAGTTCCCGTTAAGCAAAGCTAGGTCCGCGCTTGGTTTTATAAACAGATGATCCAAAGAGCTTGATGATCCTTATATTACTAAAAGGCGGTACACCTGTTTGGTTAGACCTACACTTGAATACGCTTCTGTTGTGTGGTCTCCTTCATATAGGTGCTATGTAGATTCAATTGAATCCATACAAAAGCAATTCTTGCTGTTTGCCCTTAGGAATTTGGGCTGGGGCTCGATTGTCTCCCTTCCCCCCTATAAAAATAGGTTGCTTCTGTTATCCTTACCGTCTCTTGAGAAACGTAGATTTGTTCTTGACGTTTCCTCCTTAATCAAAGTAATAAGTAGTACTATAGACTCGCCCGCATTACTTGGAGAGTTAAGCTTAAATGTCCCTAACCGCTCCTCTAGGCTAGCCCAGTCTAGGCTTCAAGCTTAGTCAATGTAAACACAGTTATGAGCTGTTTAGCCCGCTCAGAGTTATTTGCAGCTACCTAAATGATATCTATCACTTGTTCTCAATATCGAATTCTTTAAAGTCTATTAAAGCAAGTTTGCTTAATAAACGCGATTTACCTATGTTGTACTTAAACTAACTTGCATTCTTAAATTCCCTCTTTTTTTATTTCGAAAACTAAATTTTGTTGTTATGGTTGTCAGTTGCCAAGCTTACGCATGTATGCAATGGTTTAGGGGTTCACTTGCAACCTCGATCTGTTCTTGTTGTGTGCTTTTGTGCTAGCTGCGTCCATGCTTTTTTTCTTTTTTCTTTTTTTTTCTTTCGTATTAATCATACATGAATTATTATTTTAAGTTACTTTGCTTTTATTATTCTTTTTCTACATCTTCCTATATATTGTATACTAGTTTTTAAAATAAATAGTATCAAATTTATTATTAAGATTTACTTGAATTCGATTGTTAATTTGGCTTCGCTGAATTTCATGTATAAGTACGTAAGCAAATAAATAAATAAATAAAAAAAGGGAGTAGAATTTGGAAAGACCGCTGCTTGCAGGTTGTTCCCAAGGCAGGGTGTTAAAAAAAGGATGAGCCGCCGTATCATATTGTGCGGTATGCAAGTAACTCCAGGACTAGTGACTGAGGACGCTGACAAAAATATGTAGTCCTCTTGTACGATTCAATTGGTGGGTACATCTCTTTTGTCTCCCTGAATTTAATCTTGTCCTGAATTTAATCGTACATAAGCGCAACGCACCACACATTACGCTCATGCTCAAGGATATTGAGAGTTCTGGATACACTTTCGACCCACACGAGCACCTCAGCTTTTCGCTGTAAGCGGTTGTGGATCTTTAATCAAAATGCTCTAATTATTTCATAGTGCCTCGTAACTCACATTAAATGAGACTCTCTGAAATGCGAACGGGAAATATATTATAACTTTAATCAATTACACAACAAAGATAACCTCCAGCAATAGGTCTGTTAGTTACCAATAAAATATTTAGACGACGAAATAGTGGACCAAAACAAGGATAGTTTATTTTTTACTCAGTGACATAGCATTAGTCTTAGAGTAATTAAGTTAACGAAAGACATTTATATTTTCCGCAACCATTACGACTCCTTGATACATATAGGAAGATTATTCAAAATTATCGCAAACATACCTGGGTCAAGGGGACCCAGACTCGTAGCAATTTTAGAATTAAAAGGCTATGGTTGAATCTGGCAAACGCTTTCGAAAAACTAGTATAGATTACATTCGTTTGCGTACGTTTTGCAAAAGCTTCAAATATTTTCCTAATCAAACTTCAATCAAACTTAAAGAGGTATATTGACCCTTGAAGAAGCCATGCTGTTCTACAGACAAACCCGAGCCCAATATTTTTGTAACTAACCGCCCGATAAATTTAGGCAAAACATTAACTTTCACACAGCCCTCTTTTGTGAAGTGAAATAATGAAGCTAGATTGAAGGGAAGTATCCGGTCAACAGTCACTTATTGAATACTTTCATACGATGTTACCAGTACGCATGCACAAATAATACAAAAAGGTTACCCATCCTGCCGCAGATACACCGATTGTTTAAGAGGCAATAATGACTCACATACTTCCTCCTCAGTCAATTTTAAGAATGGGAATAGGTTAGACGATTCGGAGCCGTCATATCGTATCCTCAAAGCGAAGCGTTTATCTTTCTGTTTCGAATCAATCAATCCAAAAAATTTCTTTAGATTAGCCGCCATCATATAAAGCAAATAATGTAAACCTAATATAATATATATTATTCAGGAAATTAGATATCAATCTACGACGCGGAACGTCTACCAACGCCACGTCACCACTAGTCCCACTACAAGCAGAGCTCTGCAAAGATTTGTTGCAAAGTTCGTTGCGGTGACAACCGCGACACTCTCACTGGAGTTGTTTCGGATGAAAGCTCAGAATGGCCCTACTGAGCTAAAGGAGAGAACACTCGTTCCGGGTGGTCCACCAGATGCAGGCCCATCATAGATCGAATGATGGCATGTTGAAAACCACAACATTTTTAGTCGACCTTGTATCACCGCTTAGTAGACTTAGACTTAGAGTTTTCAATAACAATGCGGTCTTCAACCATAATAAGGTCTCGATTTTTTTGCAAGGTTGTCCTATCACGGCCGGCGCTATCCGACAATGATAGATTGGGTGATGCTAAATCAACTAAATTGCTGTTGCAAGGAGATGCAAATGATAAACCGGGGCTGAACCCCATGTTTCGTATGGCTTTTTTTGTCCGAACAGCACACTTCGAGGTTTGAATCACATCAAATATAGGCCGATGTTTTAAGATAGTTCTTTCTTTGCCTGATGTATACGTTACCCATAAAATAGCGAAAAATATATAATGTCTTGCGGGCATAAAGAGTAAGTCGTTTTTGTCTTTCTTTCTTTTTATTAAATAGCCATAGTTTAAACAAATAAAAATATATCATATTCACATCAAAAATTTGGCATAGTTAATACATTTGTTATTTACATTTCGTATTGAATCTATCACCAGAAATTGTTTCTTCAAAATTAAAAGTACTTTTGTTTTTCAATAAAAAAAAATTACACACTTTCCTTGTTACAAAAGTTATTCTTTTATTAAAAATTCCAATTGAGCAAATATATGTGAATATAAAGAATTGCACATGGCTGCATTAATCTAGTGATTCACATTGAATGATTCTGTTTGGGAAAGCTGTACAAACACAAATCCACTCTCAATTGACACTCACTCACTCAATTGACACTGACAGTTTCGGACTTTCTCTTTTCGTAATTCTCTCTTTTGCTTATGTTATTCAATTTTCTTTGTTTTTTTTCTTTTGGAAATAGCAAAAAGCAAAATTACGAACGCTGAATGTGATTAGCAGTGCTCCACTCTCTTAAATAAATCGATCATTGATCTTTTGCCATGGACAATGATAAACCCAATTAGACAAACTCCCTACCTAAATATACATGGACGTTACAAAATTTCCTATTGTGCTTTTCCAGACAGTTTTCAAAAAAGTAAAAGTGAGTACAATTTTTTGTACACGATTTCATCATTTAAAAAAAAGTAATATCCTGAAAGCTAATGCCAGACACATATGAACTTAGTATAACTGGATGGGCAATACAGAAATCGAAAGAAAAACGGTCTTATAGAGTGAAGCTATAAGATGTGGAAAATCGATCGGTCCAAAAGTATATTAAATTACCTGTTAGTATAAAATGTATAGGTACTCAACATATTAGAGCGTTTTTTTGTTCTTTTTAGGCATTTGGTGTTCTTTCTGTTTTTTTTTAACGTTTTCCATTATATTCTTTTAAAAACAATATTAACTTCAGTTGAAAAAGCTGGTTACACCAAGCGTAAACTTCAAATGCTATGTTGCTTGGCAAAGCTTTATGGATGTCAACTGTCTGCTGACGTTAGCAAAATTTTCGATTCCAGTCAAATTGGCAGTGATTTGGTCGTATCTGACAATAAGGACCCCCTCGCCCATCACCAAGCCCTAAAAGTAAGCACATAAACCGCCGTGAACAATTGGCGCTCGTATGTTTTATTTCAATTTCGTCACATTAAAGAATTCTCGTCGAATTGGAGAATTCTTGCTTATAGTCGATAAATCAAATATATTCCAAATCATTCCCCATCGGTATTCGCCGATAGGTTTTTCCACATGCTTTCATTCTGCGTTCAATTCAGAAATTTTATCGACTTTATCCAAAGAGCAGGTTATCGAGGCTTGTTCTAAAATTTCATTTTACAATTGCTAATTCTGATTCGGGCATCTTCTGCTTTTGAAACGTTAGATCGTGTATTTCAGCCTAATAATACTCAAAAGTTTCTGTGGGTTGCTGCCTTCCCTCCATGATTTCGTATCAGTTCACAATCCAAATTCGCTAATCAAAATTTTTCTAATAGTTCGCTTTTTAGTACAGTGTCTAGTACGGAAATTTCCAGAACCATTTGTCGGCGTCAGCTGAGAAGACAATGAACTCTGCAAAAACTTCCTCATTGTTCACTTTATATTGTTGTCTTCGCTTTTCAAATCTAAAAATAAAGCTTTTAACTTTTTCGTGATCTACCAAACTTCGCCTTTTGTTTAAATGAATATTTCTCCTTCGAGTGTTATTATCTGGTGCTTGTTGGGCTTCTAGTTTTCGACCAGCAGGCTGGTCGTTTTTCTTTCGGTGTCGACGTTACTGCTTGTTCTCGTTTTTGTACGTATTTTGCGTATGGCTTTACGCCATTTAGTTTCGACTAAAAGCTCATTTTGTTCTTTTATGGTTTCTGGTATTAGTTTCAGGGGGCCTCCCGTTGTTATTGGCACATGTTGTGTTCCGAGTTAGTATCGTCTAATACAATATTATCCTTCGCAGTTTTATCGGCAATAATATAATGTGATGTACAGTCACTTGTCGAAGCTACTTTTAAAAGTTGAGAATTCCCCTACTAATAGCTGTAAACTAGTGTTTTTCTTTATTACAAATTTAAAATTGAATTGGTACTGTCGAAACTTTTGAGCAAGGCGCCGGAGCCATGTTAAAGAATTTACTTGATTTACCTTGTTCATGTTTACATATGCATATGTATCCTCCCCTTTTATTTTAATTTACTTTTTGCACATTATTGTGGTAGGTCAGTCGTTTGTCCGCTCAGTTTATTACTTATCAGAATGTTTTTAGGTGTGGGCATATGTGCAATATATGTTTATAAGATATATGTAAGCATACATGTAAATATTAGAGTTTAGTACGGAAGCAGTTGCTTCCCTACAGAGTGTACATGCACATAGCCTTCGTCCATGCCATTATAGTAAAATAGTCTTTGAACAACGACTAGCGATACAGTTTATAAACCTCATCATATTTTTTATTAAGATGATACTTTCATCTGGTGCTGACATGGATGAACAATTTTCTTTCTCAGGTCTATAGTTTATAAGCTATTTTAAACTGAGATAGGAAACTCAATCAGGAAGGAGATGAGCAGGTCAAACCTAATTTCCTCTATCCCAGGATGGCATGTGTCAAGCGAGGTCTCATTGTTTGACCATCAGCCCATACGGTTCGACATTGTGGCCAATGCGAGCTCTTGCAAAAACCTACATAGATCCTAAACGTATGAATTGAGAAGCGCTTCGCATTCTACTACACATCTCCGCCACTCCCTAACAGTGCGGAAAGCATTGAATTTTAAGAGAAGACGTTCTATTCAAATCTACAAGATGCCTACCAAGATAGCTGCTCACTAAAGGTCAAAAAGTCTACGAGGGAAGTGCCTTGGTGGAACCAGAGAAAAGATCCGGTCCCAGGCCAGGAAATTGTTCAACTGGGCTAAAACATCCGTTGATTGGGCTAAGTACAAGGAACCCATCATTACATATAAGGCCGAGCTGAGGCGGTCGAAGCGGGCTATCTGGAGACATCGCTATGAAGCCATAAACAGTCTCCCTGAAGCAGTGCGGTTCCAAAAATCTCTAGCTAAAGGCCACAATAGTGGATTAAGCAACCTAAAGAAGGCTAGTGGTGATTACACAGGAAGCCTTGAAAAAACTGATCGCCTCCTGATGGAGACCCACTTTACGGGATGACCGTGGGATGCGGGACCAGGCGTGTTGAAGAGAGAGATAGCTGCCGAATTCTAGGGATCGTAGCCTCACTGCTAATATCTTCTGTGCGGAACGGGTACAAAGGGACGTGTCAACACGCGGCGCATACATGTCGCCGCAACCAGATGGGATAAGGCCGTGTCTGCTCAAACAGGGTGCAGGAAGTTTCGCCCCAACACTCGCTATGCTGTACAAGGCTAGCTTGCTACTAGATTATATATCCCAGGATTGGAATAAGGCCAGAATGGCCTTTACATCGAATACAGGGAACACCTACCGAAAGTGTCTGTATGCCTGAATTCCCCAAAATTGTCGAAAAATCTAAAGATCACATCATTAGGGGAGCCTACCTCAGAATAAGGCCCCTTCGAAAGCATCAGTTGGCCTATCAAAGTGGCAAATCTACCAGGTCGGTAATGCAAGAGCTGACCAGTACTAACGAGGGGATGACAGAAGCCAAGCACGTGACTCTCCGTGCTTCCATCAATACGCAGGGGGCCTTTGATAACACGTCATACGTGGTTATAGAAAGAGCCCTGGAAAATAAAAATATTCCTGATTATCAGTTGGATAATCAATATGCTGAATTCCAGGTCGATTACGTCGGAGCTGGTACGGGTATCCTCAACCATGAGGGCCAATAGAGGGGGCGTCGTCTCTTGTTTTATTTGGACCGTCGTCATAGATGATCTTTTAGTGAAACTAAACGATTTGGGTTTCAAAACACTTGGCAATCTCCTTGGGGGGCTGAAGTGAACAGACACTCACTGATCGCATGCAGAAAGCACTAATCGTACACACAAGTGCAAAGGACTGAACATTAATCCCCAAAAAACGCTCTTGGTGCACTCTCGAGAAAGAGGTAATTAACATTGGACAACGTCCACTTGCAGGAAGTGACCCTTGACTATTCAAATGAGGTGAAATGCCTGGGTGTCTACATCGGCAGAGGCTTAACCTGGAATCCTCATTTAAGGCAAATGAAAAAGGTGACCAGCAGACTCTTTGCTTGACAACGGCGTTTCAGTCAAATATGGGATATAAGACTAAGAATGATCTATTGGTGTTAAACCCCCATAATCTTTCCCACGCTCGTCGCCCGAGTTTCCAGAAGGCCATACCAACTGGACATAGTCCCTCGAACCAGAAGTCTACACACCGCAATTGCATCTGAATGCTTAAGGCTGTGCAGGAGATAGTGGATCTGTATATACTCCGTTAACCAAGCCGCCTTAAAGTTCCTAAGGGAGCGAATGACAAAATCCAGAATGGTGTTGGAGTGTCTTCAAGTACTCAATGAGGTAGGCTGGCATAATGAGATGCACCTAATTTGGTGCATGGACATTCGGGTGTTTAGGGAAATAAAAGGGCTAACTGTCTAGCTAACAGCGGAGGCCGAGGGGCCATGGTCTGTCCGGTACCAAGAAGCCACATTTGCAGACTGGTATCGCAATGAGCACAGAATAAAGCGGATTGGCGATGGAAACAATATGCAGGACAACAGCAAGTAAAAAGATTCATAAAATCTTCCGCTACGCCACACAAACTACTAGAGCTAAGAGGCTGCGACATACGTTTAATAGCCGACTTCTTTAAGCATAATAATTTCATCAGGTATCGTTTGAAAAACAGGAGGTTGTATGGTACCGATTCATGCAGATTTTGCCAAGCAACAACTGAAACGTTCTATCATATTTTATGTGAATGTGAGGCCATCTGCAGAATTAGACACCGAGTGTTTGGCGAGCATTTTACAACGCCGAATACGGTATGGTGCTCTGATCCAAAGAAAGTGGCGAGATTCACAAAAATCTTAAAATTGAAGGACTAGGGACCTGGGCGTGTGCAACAGATCTTCCAGGTCGCTGTACGTCTTGCCCAAGCAATCAATAATAAGCTTGTAAGGAAGCGTTTTGCTTTCTTACCAATAAGAAGACTGACTGAAGTAGACTGAAGTATCCCTCACCGACAACCATACAAAGCCTAAAAGTAGCTGGTCTGTTTGTGATGCGCGTGTAAATATAAACACAACTCGTTTGACTATTTCCTGAGCGTAAGGCTGGAGTAAAGTTGTATAAAACTTCAAGCGCAGTCCATTGTATAGAATAATAATAGCAACGACAGTACAAACGCAAAAAAAAACAATAACAACGTTAATAACGACGCAATAAGCATAACAGCAAAGACAGCGGGGGCAGTCGAACAAAACAAATACAGTAACAGCAGCAATAACAGTGTCTACACCAACTAAACAACAATAGTTACAACACAGCAATTGGTATTTCTAAATTTTAGTTGTATTGCGTCACCACTACGTTTGTTTTGTAAAGGTTCCTGAAATCTACTTCACAAATTCTACTAAATTCTACTTCGCTACGAATACACTATAGCAGATAAGTATATAATACAATTATCCTTGTAAGGGAAAAAGGACAGAAGAATCTCAATAATTCATTTCTTTTTTTTTACTGACGTGACATGGAGTGCTTATATACACCATGTCGCGCAAAAACAGGCTTGGAATCTGATAGCCGTGCTGCTGATGTAGTCGTTGACCCTTCTAAGGGCTTAAGATGGTCAGGTCCTGACTGTAGGAAGAGGGACATAGACTTCTATAAATTATTCTTCCAGTTTCTTCTTAGTTTCTCGGAATTGAGCAAAAACCTCGACTCCTTGTGAGAGAAATTTGAATTAATTAAGACAAGGTTCAATGAGTCTCGTTTCATTGAGCACTCATCTTCTTCCCAAGCTAGTAAAATCACTACTCGTAGTGTAGCGTGTGGTACGTCATCACTAATTCCTCCTAAGGCCGATTCATTGGGGAAGTCAGTGCTTCCAAAATGTCCTCAAAGAATGTTAGCGTTCCACATATGGTTGACTCGGTCTGCAACAAAAAAGCTTCAAATAAACCAGGAAATCCTTCTGATACAACTTATGCTGAAGTTGCGAGAGTATTTTCTCCAAATGGTATTTCTCACTCAACTCAGGCGTCTACACCTAATACCAATAAAGAACAAAGTAAATCATCCTCTCCCCCTGTCTGTTCGAATGTGAGGCAGACTGGGCAAGTCACACAAGCAGCTTGTGCAAGGGCGATAACCCCATCTATACTCTCCCCATCTCTAAACTCCCCAGCCGTGAACCCCCCTGTTCCTAGTAATGACATTTGCTTGACGGCAGTTCCTCCTAGAAAAGCAATATTTGTGTCAAGACTGGCACCTGAAACATCGGTGGATAACATAAAAAGTTATCTGGCGGCGAAAGTCCCATCAGTCAATTTAAAGCGTGTTAGCATTTTCAAAATGGCTCCTTCTCAATCTAGAGCAATCTCTTCGTTTAAAATAGTTGTTCCGACTGAAAATAGTGAAATGTTGTTAAATAAACCACTGTGGCCAGTAGGATCCTTAATTAACGAACTTATCCCTCGAGATCGTCCCCGTAATACCAAGGCAATAGTCTTGTCGCCTTCAAAAAACTAAATTTTTCTTCAGGCTCATTATTTCTCATTTATCAGAATGTTAGGGGCCTAAATTCAAAAATTCAACTTTCCTAAGCACGGAGGTTTTCTGTTTGGCCTTCACTGAAACCTGGCTAAAACCCGATCTTCATTCGTCGGAACTTTTCCACAATTCTTTCCAAGTCTTTAGAAATGATCGAGTGAATCGCATTGGTGATGGTGTATTAATTACCATATCTGCGTCAGTCCCGGCCATTTCAATAAAATTTTCCATTTCTCCTGACGTTGAATTTATCGCCATTCGAGCGAAATTGCCTAATAGACAGCTATTTATAACCTGCTCCTATATTCCCCCAAATTCTGATATCTCCATATACAAGCAGCAGGCCGCCCTCATTTATGAAGTGGCCAAGCGATCTACTACCACCGATTTGGTCGTTGCATTGGGTGACTTCAACTTGCCTCAAGTCTTTTGGTGTAACAGTGATAATTCTGGCTGTTTGACCCCTACTTCAACATCTGATAGGGGTGTTGTGCTGTTTAATGAATTATATAATCATAACTTAGTTCAATATAATCGTATCACTAATTGTAATGGTAGACTGCTTGACCTCTGCTTAGCCAATTTTCCTGAGATGTAAATCGTTGTCCACCTTTTAGTTTACCTGAGGATCCTTATCATTCATCGATGTGCATTTTCTTTCATCAGAAGATTGATGGTTCGTTCAACTGTCTTAATGTGCCAAACCAAACTTTTTCAAAAAAATATTATGATTTTCATAGAATCAATATTGTGTTGCTAAAAAATCATCTTTAACATATGAGATGTCCCGCGTGGTTTAATAAGACAATTAAATATTTTAAAAATGGGAAAAACACTGTATTCAAAAAATATTCGAAAAGTGGCTCCGCGCCCGATTATTTCGCTTACTCGGTGGAAAGACATAGATTTAACTCCCTCAACCACCTTTGTTATTGCAGATACCTTCAGTTCATTAAATCCTCTCTGTTCCTAATCCTAATCGTAAATACTTTTTTTAAATTTGTTAATCCAAAAAGAAAAATTTCCACACATCCCTCGCATGTTTCTTTGAATGGCTCTGATTCCTCGGATGATTTTGAAATCTCAAATCTGTTTGCTGAGTATTTCCGTCGAAACTTTTCATCTGATAGCTTCGATTTATTAGCAAACTACCCTTATCCTATAACTAACTTGGTTTCCATACTTAATTTGGTCATTTCTGAAGATGACGTTCTCAAAGGGTTGAGCTCTCTAAAATACACTTGTTCGCCTGGACCTGATGGAACTCCATCATGTATATTTAAATCTTGCGCCGCTGTGCTACGTGGCGTTATCTCTCAGATTTTTAATCAGTCTTTGGGGTGGGAGTAAACAACTTGTTGAGAACTACAGAGGCATCGCTAAGTTGAGTGTCTTGCCTAAACTATTCGAGAGTGTTGTGACTCAGCATCTGGCTTTTTCCACCAAATCGTACATTTCTCCACTCCAAGATGGCTTTCGAAAAGGAAGATCTACGGTCACCAGTCTGTTAGAGTTTACCTGTCATGTTTTCAAGTCTTTTTCTACTGGCTCTCGCACTGATGTCATATACACTGATTTTAGCAAAGCGTTCGATCTGGTTTCCTATAAATTACAATTCTTTAAACTCCAAGCCTCTGGCTTCCCTTCCAATTTACTGAAATGGACAAGTTTTTATCTGCATAATAGGTCATTCAGGGTTTTGTTTAACTTCGTTAACCTCATATGAATTCCCCGTGACGTCTGGCATACCTCAAGGCATTCATTTAGGTCCTATTTTATTTAATCTATACATTAATGATTTGCTTTCGGTGCCTAATTCCAGCCAGATCTTAATGTATGCTGATGATGTGAAATTGTTTTCTTCTTTTTCCTTTTAATTTCAATCACATCAGCTTCAAACTGACCTGAATAATTTGGTGGCATCGTGCTCGTCGAATTATATGATACTTAACCTAAATAAATGTAAGAAGCTTTCTTTCACAAGAAGGAAGTCATTTATTATCCACTATTTCATAGCACAAGTTGGACGATGTTGAGTCGTTCACAGATTTAGGCGTTCTCTTTGACGTTACGTTTCAACTTGCACATTGAGCTCTCATTAAGCAAAGCTAGGTCCGCGCTTGGTTTTATAAAGAGATGATCCAAAGAGCTTGATGATCCTTATATTACTAAAAGGCTGTATACGTGTTTGGTTAGACCTATACTTGAATATGCTTCTGTTGTGTGGTCTCCTTCATATAGGTGCTATGTAGATTCAATTGAATCTATACAAAAGCAATTTTTGCTGTTTGCCCTGAGGAATTTGGGTTGGCATCCGGTTGCCTCTCTTCCCCCCTATGAAAATAGGTTGCTTCTGTTGTCCTTACCGGCTCTTGAGAAACGTAGACTTGTTCTTGGAGTTTCCTTCGCAATTAAAGTTATAAATGGTGTTATTGCCTCGCCGCCATTGCTTGGCGAAATAAGTTTCAATGTTCCTAAGTGCTTCTCTAGGCACTTTACCTTGGTTAAACTTAGTCAATGTAAATATAACTATGAGCTGTTTAACTCGCCCAGAGTTGTTTGCAAGAACCTAAATGACGTCTATCATTTTTTCTCATTATCGGACTCTTTAAAGTCCATTAAAGCCACATTGCTTAATACACGTGATTTACCCATGTAGTGTTTAAACTAGCTTTTAACCTTATACAGTCATTATGATTCGAAGATGAATTATTGTTAACCATTATTGGTTGTTAAACTTATGAATGTTTGCGATGGCTTAGGGATTCATTTGCAATTTGGTCATGTACCGGTTGTGGGTGTGGCCTTGTGTTAATTGTGTGCATGCCTTTTCTTTTTTTTTCTTTTTTGTCTTATTATACTTACACTAGTTTTCATCATCATTAATTTAAGATTACTTTAAGAGTCATTTGAACTCGACTGTCATCTGTTTTTAGTTGAGTTCCTGCATGTGTAGAATGAATAAATAAATAAATAATGAATGAACTGAAAATATCTTCTCTTTGATATGCGTATTTTACTCTACACTGTAGTGATATAGTTCCTCTCTCGTGCAAATCTATGGTAGTCTAGGTTTATTTATAACCAAAAATAATAAAAAAAAGGAAAAAGCCTATTGTATTGGATTGAACTACGCAGCCTACTTTGTACGTATATTCCTTTTATTATTTTCTATGTCTCGAAAGATATGTCGGTTTATAGCAATACATTTACGCTTGTATAAATATACGCTTATCAATATTATAATCATACCTTACCTTTTCCTGAGGAAACATGTTAAAATTCTCTACAAACCTTTGAGCAACGTACCTACTATTAAGTGAACATTACCTATGTACTTTATGTGTATACAAATTCTAATGTGTGTACACAAAATGTTTACCAACATATGTTGCCATATAACTATGGTAGATTCCTTTCTATGAAATAAAATAAAGCAATAGCACCTGTTTGTGGTTTTGGTACACGCATAGGCATGTTCCTACTAACAGAAATCCCCATCAATAGCCATCCTCATTTGAAAACAATCCTTTGTTCTACCCATCCGCTTGGTGCCAAAAAGAACAGGAACTATAGTTTTATGTAATTTGTACACAAACGAGCTAAAGTAAAGAAAGCCAGCATTAGGCTAAATCCAGAAAAAGGTAAATCAGTAAAAGGGTTTAACTCTATTCCGTTTTTGTTTATCGTTGATCGCCATTTTCTATTGCCACGTTCAGGAGTAGGGGCTTTCCCATTCTTACACCGGTTTAGCCCAATCAATGTAAACAATGAAAAAAGAAAAAAATGGAAATAATAATAATGAAGTAAGATTTGAGAATATTATACGCTGTTGAAATATGTAGGTTAGTTGTCTGCTGCTTCAGTGAAACTTAATAAATATTGAATCCGTCCTTCGCCTCACACTTACACTATTACTACTATTACGAAGCGAAATAAATTAATTGTTTATTAAATGAAACATTAAAGTTTGCAAAATAAGAGGAATACGATTTTTATAATATTAAATTAATAAAAAATTAGATAAAGAATGTTTTCCTTTTTTTTTATGTTACCACGAAAACATTGGTTACCAACCAAAAAAGAAAGCTACGGCAGTGAATACCTTTTATAGCCATAAGAAGCATGTTACACTTCAATGATAATGAAACACATCATCCGAGTGATCATTCAAGTCGCGATTGTTTATACACTTCTGTCTGTAATAGATCATTTAAATGAAACATTTTCATCTTTTCTCATAGACTAACGCCTCTCAATAAACGAACAAATTTGTTCAACAAAAATAAATGACGTCCTGGAATAATATTTGCCAAATAAGCCCCACAAGTGGAGCAGCGAACTATTTATTTTGTGTAGTCTTATGCGATACCCATACCGCTTCGAAGTGTACTCCGGACAGGAACACAAGAGAATAGGCCGGCGAACAAAAGAATAGATGAGCCAGATTTGGCAATCACCACTAATATCATCTTACGATTTATGACGTCCGCGTAGGCAGAGTACTTATCATACATATTTCATGTTTCAATTAGCATAGCGCTAATCATATTCTTTCTTTATATTACTCTCTTTCATTATTACGAATGTATAATTACATGAATCTATAATTACATAGTAATGGTGAGAGAAAAACAAATGTAGAGAGACAAAAAATCCGAAGCCGATGATGATAGTTTTTATCTTAAGCTGTCGTCATTATCTCTTCGATCATCAAGCTGTTTGATTTTGCGTAAGTTGTTTTTTGTGTTAACATTTGAAAGAAAACAAAATTTTAATTTTTTAAAGAAAATTTGTGGATTAATATAATATAAAAATCAGTTTTAAGAATAAAATTAAATAAACCTATTTATTAGAAAGCTAAAGCAATTGAACTTTGAAAAATGGTATTTTTTTTTTTTTTAGCAAACCCTAACACACAGTCCAAAGTGCAGCGAAAATCTTTGACACTAAATTGTTGCAGTCTAAGTTAAAATCTGAGTTAATTTTTCTTCTTACAAGTAAACTAAAATGAAATTTAAATTTTTCGCGTAAAATAGAAACAAAGAAAGCAATAACAAAGAAACATTTTGCTGCTGAAAATTAGGTAAACTATGTCGTAGTAACTCTTGCAACAGGGAAATTTTGACAGTAGATTTAGTTTGGTCAGTTTTTAACTCTACTTGAACTTACTCTAGATGAACAATGCCCTATTTCTAATGATTCTTTTAGGAAAGATGTCCTTAATCTTTTGTAATAAGAAATCTAAACGTAACTCTTTTCCCAAACGTGTAATGGTGTTGTTAAGTCTTCCTAAATAAGAGTTATTCACATCACTCTAGCGAGTTTTATAAAATCGCCGATATTACGAAATATAATCGAATGCTTTCGAAGACTTGGGGGCTGATCAAACTGTGGAAAGTAACAGAATTTAGTAGGACTACAAATTTGCATTTCACCGACAGCTGTATCATTTGTTCAGAATTTTGCCAGCACTAATACAACATCATTATCATTCATTAGTTATAATTTTCCATTTTACCGCATAATTCAAAATTTTTTTTCTTAAACGAAATTTACCATATTTTAAATACATTTACCACACTTTAATAAATAATAAAAGGAAAATAGAAGCATTCGTTGTGCACTTTTAAGTTCTACTCCCACAATAAAAACCAAACCGCTCTTTCTGTTCTTCCTATTTTTCTGCTCTTTTCCAGGCATCCACGTCGCTGCCAATAATTCTGGCCGACGTCATTTTTTTGTCATTCAAATTCACAACCCTATAATCTGCGGAGTTGTGTATGTAAGTAATGTTACAACGTAAACCAAGGTGCTTATATTTTTCGCAGAATGTGCTAATTGTCTTTAATATTATTTGTTGTTTACAATGTCGAAGAGTGAGTGAAATCGAGAAGTTTAAACGTAAACTCCACTTAGTTATTAACTTCGTATTTTTTTTGACACAGCTGTAGCAACCGAACACGCAGCTTACGCGCTAAATCTTCAACACCAACGTTGTTTTTATCCTTTTCGACTTACAGAGATAGGTGGCTTTACTTAGTTACTTATAAGGTCTATTTACAACGTGCCGCGCATATTAGTCAAGAGTTGGGCAAACATAAGAAGTTATTTGCTTCTTATGTTATTCAAAAGCCAAGATCTTCTACAGTGCCCAATATTTCGCTACCTACGTGCGAATTATATAAATGAGATTATAAAACATGGCCTACATTTCGAAATATGCTTACAGCTCTATACAAACATAACTCTAAGTTAAATTCCCAATTCCTTATTAAATTTGAGCCCTATTGGCAAAACATTTGGTCCATCCATCAACGAACAATGACAATATTACACAATTAAATTTATTAAAAATTGATAAAAAAAAGTTGGGTTGTTTTGTATAAATGCTCTACTTGTTTGTCTGAAACCACCCCCAATTTATGGGAACCAGGTGGAGAATTATCCGCATGGAATGATATGAACGGTTTTTTGGACCACTCGCTATCAAACCTTAAAATCGACTGCAGGCCTCCGATATACAAATAATCGCACTTACCCTAGCTATGTTAGCTGAGCTAGCTAGTTTGGAAGATTTGAGGGGTTTTAAATTTGGTCTCACGGACACTTCACCGACTGTTACACCTAAACGGAATCCACGTACTTTACCTTTACCACGAAACCTACCTTACCGAGGGTCATATCTTAAGCCCTGGGCCATGCCGAAGTTGGGTCCCAGTCTGAACAGCCTCCGATCTTTATTAAGCGGCACTGAACAGTGGCCCCGTTTTTCATCTTTCGATTAGTTGGACAGACCCGAACGATTTACAGACATATAAGGTTACACAAAAGTGATATCCTCTCTAATCGTGTTCGTACAACTCCATAAAAATTTTACGGAAAAAAGCTAAACACCCAATCGACTAAGGTGACAGCTACGGCAAAAAATAAATGCATTACTTGCAAACAAGTTCATCTTCCAAGATTATGTCCTTTTCTTAAGATAACTCATAAGCGTTGTCTAAATTGTTTACTCGGCTCCTACGAGGTGAGAGATTGCGCGAGCAAGTATTTTTGCTACATTTGTTAGCGAAAACATCATTCTATGCTTCACAGAACCGATTATAAACAACAGCAAACAGTAAGGGCATCTAACTCCCCACGGAAGAGAAAGATGTAATAACTACCCAAACCAAAAAGTGATGCCCAAATCCAAGTGTGTTATAATACTAATAACAATTCACAGGATACAATGAGTACGCAGCGGTCAACGACCGCTGCAGTCGATTCCAGATACAACTTCAGCGCTAGACTGCAGAGAATGAATTAGTCTTCTGTGGTTTTAGGTATCGTTTTGGTCAATGCTCTAGTAGGAGAAGCACGCTAAACAGTGAGGACACTTATCGATTCCGGCTCTGAAGTTGGTGTTGTCTCTCATAAGTTCCAAACTAACTTGTGGTTACCCACAAGGGAAAACTGAAACTGAAATAACAAGGCTTAATGAGACAGTCTCCGCTTATTCAACTCATAATTGCGCCACTCGAATTAGTTTTCGCGTTGTCCCCAGGTTAACGCTCTGCTTTTAAAAAACCCTACTGGCGGTCTTCCTTATATACTTGTTTAATTAAGAATCTTCCATTCTACCGAAGCTGATTATTCACTAGATTAGACCCACGAAGCAGACTTGCTGCCAGATAGGGCTAGGTCAAAATACCAAAATTCGATAATAACAGGCAAGTTTGATAGTTATCCAATGTGTTTCATCATTTTCCAATTCTATTGAACTTAACAACCAATTAATGCGTTTCTGTAAACTAGGAGAGTTTCTTAGAACACCCGTAAAATTGGCTGCGAAAGATTATTTCTCGGAACCACGCGCAGATATGATAAAAGTCGTTATACCGTGTAACTCTCAGTCCAACGAGAATGTCCAGATCAGGTAAGTTTACCGATATGTTGGTGTACCGCAATTCGTGAAACAAGAGGCCCTTAATTTACATAATCTTGACCACAAGGATGTCTACGATAAAGTTATCGTGGAATACGGTGTTTAATCATATGGTTAAGGTAAATGTCGATCCACATTTCATTGTTGATCTCCACTATTACTTACGCTATCATGCAATATTTAAACTCCAAAATGCTTTTACCAAAATGAGTGTAGTTTTTAATGCCTTTAGTGCTATGTACGTTTTACAGGCCTATATAACTGTCCTCATTTTAAGATTGCGTCTCTTTCGTTGTGTTTTCTATGTTGACATTGAGAAAATGTACTGCCAAGTACAAATACATCCTTCACCTACACGATTCCGAAAAATTATTCTTCCCAACGAACCTGAAATAGATGAGGATAATTATGAACTTTTCACCATTACTCTTGGCATAAATTGCGCACGTTATGTAGCAATCAGAACACTATAAACACTAGCAAATGAAAATGAAAGACAATAGCCTGAAGCAACTAATGTTATAATGTCTCACTGGTATGTTCAATAGCAAGACGAAAACATAAGGTCTCAATGCAATAAGCCTCAAGACTATTCCAATATCACACCGGCTGGAGTTCCGAGTAAAACTGCTATTACAAAGAGAAAAGCTCTCTTAGAAATAACAACGCTTTTCATCCAGCAAGATCCCTGACTTCTAAAACAATATTGGCGAAAATCATAAAACAGAAAGCCTGGAAATACTGATTGGGATGAAGGAATAAACCCGTTAATTCTTTCCCACTGGCATCCTTTTAATGACGACTACTTTTATATTGAAAATATAAGTGTCCCCATGTATGTTGATTACAACCCAAACTTTAAGGAACTTACACGATTTTCACGATACCTCGAAAAAGGCATTTGTAGCCACTTTCTATATACGTACATAAGAACTTGTCCGGATATATTGAATGCGATATTCTTGCGCCGAGCGCCTTTAAAGTTGGTCGAAACTACGCTTAGATGCCCTCCACGGTGATCGAAAGAATCAAATCGTCTCAGAAAATATAAGAACCTACAGATTTTTCAAAAAGTCATCATTCTTGCTTGGTACGATTAATTTCTATATTCCTACAAGAGTTTGAAGAAACTCTTCGGTTATCTCATTGTAGAAGTAATTATAATCTCGTTTTTTCTCTTCATGTTTTATGAAACAATTTAA
>CCAG010001710.1:0-44479 GCA_001077435.1 Glossina morsitans morsitans
TCTTTCCCACTGGCATCCTTTTAATGACGACTACTTTTATATTGAAAATATAAGTGTCCCCATGTATGTTGATTACAACCCAAACTTTAAGGAACTTACACGATTTTCACGATACCTCGAAAAAGGCATTTGTAGCCACTTTCTATATACGTACATAAGAACTTGTCCGGATATATTGAATGCGATATTCTTGCGCCGAGCGCCTTTAAAGTTGGTCGAAACTACGCTTAGATGCCCTCCACGGTGATCGAAAGAATCAAATCGTCTCAGAAAATATAAGAACCTACAGATTTTTCAAAAAGTCATCATTCTTGCTTGGTACGATTAATTTCTATATTCCTACAAGAGTTTGAAGAAACTCTTCGGTTATCTCATTGTAGAAGTAATTATAATCTCGTTTTTTCTCTTCATGTTTTATGAAACAATTTAATGACTTTTATTATATGTTTATGAAGGACGATTCGAATGGTTATGTGTACTTAATTTACGTCATTAAAAAGACTCCTCAATTCAGTGTAATCTGGCTTAAGGCGAATCTTTGCCACCCTTCCTTCCACCCTTCCTTTGCCCACAAAAAATGTTATAATGCACTTACTTTTTTCTGTTTTATTCTCTTTTTTCACGTGCTTATAAAGAGTGCGTTTGACTCTTTCATCGATTTAACATATAATTCTTGCTACCTAAGTTGTGGAACTAACTTTACTAGTAAGTTCTAATTTACGATAAATATTTTACTTTTTAGTTCGTAATGATTATTAATTATTATTATTTAATTATTATTAATGATTATTTGCCGAGAGAGTAGCATATATATGGAGGAACATCGACGCAAATTTTGGCCTGCAACAAAAAGGGTTTTTTTTTGTGCTCTTCACAATTTTTTGGCATTTCCGGATTATAGTATATATATGAGGAAACGTCGACGCGAATTTTGGCTAACGAAGCTATCGTTAAAGTGAAGGCGTGGCTAGATGAGATGGGGCTGGAGCTAGCCGAGCATAAAGCTGAGGCGGTGCTAATAAGCAGCCGGAAGCGCGTGGAAACATGGTCCATACGAGTCGGGGAGCACACGGTGCAGACATCTCCTGCCCTGAAATACCTTGGAGTAATGCTCGACCATCGACTCAACTTTAAGCACCACGTTGAGTACGCGGCTGAGAAAACTGCAGGCATCCAGGCGTCGTTAGCAAGGATCATTGCAAATATTGGAGGCCCGAAATTCACCAATCGAAAGGTACGGTAATAGCGTCGGTCCTAATGTCCGGAAGCCCAGTTTGGGCCGGTGCACTCACAGTGAAGGCAGTGTACCGAAAGCTGGCGGCAAAATATCGTCTTAGTGCGCTAAGGCAGATATGTGGATTCCGGACAGTGTCGGAGGATGCTGCCCTTGTAATTGCTGGCATCATGGCAATCGACATATTAGCAGACGAAATGAGGCACATCAACGTTCCCTCCCATGAGGCCATCAAAATAGAAGAGCGGCTAGCGTCGATTAAGACTTGGCAATCACGTTGGGAAAGAACAACGAAAGGAAGATGGATGTTCTTTCTTATCCCAAATGTAATGCAATGGATCAAAAGGCCACACGGTGAGGTAAACTACTACCTCGCCCAGTTCCTGACTGGCCATGGCTGTTTTCGAAAGTACCTGGTTAGGTTCGGGCACGAAAACTAGCCGAAGTGCCCGGCATGCTCGGAGACAAACGAAGATGCAGAGCATAGCATCTTTCCTGCAGAAGGTTCGAGAATGGCAGACTCCAAATAAGGGCGAGTGAGATATTGGAAGGGTTATCTAATATCTAACGGTGGTCCCGCGGGCGAGAGTGGTAGAAGAAGTGTGTGGGGGGGTAGCTTTTAGTACGTAGAAGTCGTTATTGCTGCTACTAAGAACCAGCAGTATCTTTTGAAGATTTTCTACCTCCTGCTCACTGAGCAAAAAAAAAAACAAAACACACACACACAGAGGGATATTGATCGTTGTGATTTCGTAGCGCGCGGACGTGTTCTTAAGTGCTCCGTTAATATCATAGGCGATTGTTATTAGAAAATTTACTTCAGGTGAAGTTCTTTTAGTGAAAAGGAAACTTCTGATGGTTTTTAATTAGATATAAAGGCAATAAAACAATAGTGCGAAAGGGCAGATTTCGTCTTTCTTTACTTTTGTTTTTCCTTTCTTTTCTGTGGGTTTACCCGCTTTCGTATTTAATTGGGGGTCGTTCAGTGGCACCCAAGTAAATAAACAAAAGAAAGGGAGCAAATTACAGAAGGACATTGCCATCTATTGCTGCAATAGAGCAACCCTCTGCATTGGCGAGAATATTTTAAAATATCAAGCAATAGCACAGACTTACTTCTTGCTCTTAAAGGACTAGTTTAGAGTAGCATAGCTGAGGACGACATTAAATAAATAAGCAGTATTGGTCAACCCTTCACCAACCAAGGGCCGCAGAGGGACAAAGACTAACAATAAAGTAAGTACATAAATGTAGAAAATAACGACAACGACAGCAACATACATACAGAAACATACTCTGCAGACACGAGAAACAGACTTACATATATAAGGCTTTTACAAACACACACACACACGAACGAACGCACACAAACGTATACATACAATATACATCCATACACACACAAACATAGGAGGAATTCTCATACATTTGAATACATACATACACAAGTAGATAAATACAAATAGCCCGATATACAAAACATAACTACGTAGAAGTTTTACACAGTCAACAATACTACGAATATCATGCCGGCCAAGCCCGGTAATAAAGGGACACCTCAAGGCGCACAAGTCATGCGGGAAAGTCCGGAAGTGTTACCCGATTCGTTCAAAAAGAGCACTCGAATCCAACGCTCACCTGAGCAACTGGGCAAGAAAACAACGCAGGAGAGAAGTCAGTCCTCACCGCCGATTGTTCAAGATAAGTCACTGATGATAAAGAAAGGCAAAAACTCATTTGTCGAGCTAAGAGAGAAAATTGGAGAACTCATCGAAATGATGGCCCCAACTCCTTCCGCTCCTGCCAGGCGTACCATTCGTCAGCCGATGAGGGATTTGGTAGATATGCTGGCTGTGCTCCATAAAAAAGCCGCGAAAGAGCTAGGAAATCAAATGCCAAAAAAGCGGTCAGAGATGGCATTACCCAGACGGAAAAGGGAAGCAAAGTAAACGCTGCGAAAAGGCTCAGAGAAAAGGGATCAGCGATTACTACTCTTGTGAAAAAAAGTAAGCGGGCGGGCGATGGGATAAATCTCAATAATGAGGCGCCAAAGCAACCAAAAAACGCCAACGAAGAGTAGACCGTGGTCCAAGCAAAAAATAAAAAGTTCAAGCCAATCAAATTGGTGAGTAAGCCAGATGCGATTGTAATCAAGCAAACATGTCTTATAGCGATATGCTGAAAAGAGTTAAAAATGATACTGGGTCGCAAAAAGTCGGCGAAAATGTCACCAGAATACGGAAAACATTAAAAGGCGAAATGCTGCTGGAATTTAAGCAACGTGCGAAAGAAGAAAACACTTACTAGCAACTGGTGGAAACAGCGCTCGGCGAGGAGGCTAGTATCAAACTAATGACAAAGCAAACAAAGATTTGGATTGAGTTTAAGGACCTGGTTGAAGTGACCTCGGCGGATGACTTAATAACGGCTTTAAATAAGAGTTTCAGCAGCTTGAATATCAAAAAAGAAGCAGTCATGTCAATCAGGAAGTCGTATGCCGGCACACAAACAGCAACTCTAACAGTCCCAACAAAAAGTGCTAAAGAGTTACTTGAAGAAGGTCACCGAGCAAGAGACTGCACAAAGAGCCCGTGTTGTGCGATTTGCAAGGAACAAGACAAGCCTCATGATCATCAACTGGCCGGCAGAAGTTGCCCGGTAAATACACGCGGCGCGAACAATAAGGGACAACTATGAAGTGCATGCAAATTAACATAAACCACTGTCAGGCTGCACAAGAGGTACTAAAACAGAACGTCAGAGAACTGTCGATTGACATTGTAATCTTGAGTGAGCCATAAAATTTAGGGTCCGGAAACAGGTGGGCAAAGGACAAGACTGTCACTGCAGCCTTTTGGCAATGCAGCTCGCATACGCCAACCATGAGATTTATCTCCGCAGGGGAGGGCTACGTTTGCGTCAAACATAAAGAGGCTTACCTTTACAGCTGCTGTTTCCCGCCAAGTACAAACCACGCGGACTTCGAGAGGCGAATAGATGAGCTATGTACCGACGCAAGGGAGAAAACACCGGTAATTTTCGCCGGCGATTTTGATCTAATCGGCACCCTGTTTCCCCAGAAAACTATGTTTGTATATGTACCAATGATTGAAGTGAGAGACAATATTAATCTTACCGAGCCTGAGGAGATTGTTGCCATTGCAAAGGCAAGAAAGCGCCGGGTCCTGATGGCATCCCAAACTGCGTTATTAAGCAAGCCATGTTGGCAAGGCCTGCTATGTTTGCGAGAACTTTCAACGCTTTCAACGTTTGAAAGAACAAATTTTCTCAGATAAGTGGAAATAACAAACGCTGGTGCAGCTGCCAAAGCCAAATCAGCCGACGCATTTTGCGAATTCATTCCGTCCTATTTGTCTATGGGATACGATAGGCAAGGTGTATGAAAAAATCATTCGAAATCGTTTAGAAGAGTCACTGGAGAGCTCCAAACGGCTGTCGGACTTCCAATTCGATTTCAGGAAAAAGAAAAGCCCAATGGATGCAATAAATGTGGTCACAAATACTGCCGTAGAAGCGAGTAAAGGTACACGCTGGATGGAAGGTAACAAAAGGTTTGGGTTAGTAATAGCATTAGACATAAAAAATAGGCCCTACATTGTGGAGTGTAATGTATGACGATATCCCGAGACTATCTCTCCGTGAGGGGCATCCATCGTGGGTTTTGCTGACGACACAGCGATAACCATCGCGGCAAAAACGTTGGGGGGAATTACCATTACAGCGAATAAAACTACCGACATGATCAAGAGGTGGCCGCGGTCAGTGGATTTAGATCTGGCGGAAGAGAAAACAGAAGCGGTATTAATCTCTTCTAGGAAGAAGTTGGAGAAAGTGGCTATCCAAGTGCGACACACGAGGATACATAAAATACCTAGGAGTGATGATCGACTGCAGAATTTCGTTTAAACGGCATCTGAAATACACAGGCGGAAAGGCACCGAAGGTAGCAAAGTCGTTGGCGCGCTTACTGCGAAACTTGCGTGGCCCTAGCCAAGACCGCAGAAAGCTGATCGCAGAAATGGTAACTTCGACAATAATGTACGGCTCTTCTGTGTGGAAAAAGGCCCTCGCTATATCGTCATACACGAGAGACATCCATTCAGCATATAGACTATGTGCTCTAAGGGTGTGCGCCGCATATCGGACGGTGTCGGAAGAGACCGCTTGGGTTAAAGGGCCGAATTTCATAGATTATCGGCTGAAGCGGCTAAGTAGCGTGCAAAACAGCGACTCCTGGAAGAATGGCAGGAGCGCAGGAGCAGAGCGAGTAAGGGTAGATGGACGCACTGGCTCATACCCGATTTACGGCCCTGGGTGAATAGACAACATGGAGAGATTGACTTTTATTTGACACAACTAATTAGCGGCCACGGTTGCTATAGGTCATATCTAAATAGGTTCAAAATAGAGCAGGACCCATCCTATAGTTTTTGTGAATGCATCGAAGACGCTGAACATGTTTTCGTTGTCTGTCTGAAATACCATAACGAACGACAGAGACTACAGACGGAAATTGGAGGGTTACCTCCCCCCGACAATCTTGTGACAAATATGTTGCACGACCTGAAAACATGGAAAGCGATAGAAGTATTCGCCGCAAACATAATGAGAAAACAAAGATACGAAGAGCGTCAGCGTAGGATCTTAATTAGTGCCTAAACGGCTATCCTCCCTGTGAAGGTGTACCTAAACGGTCGTGCCACGAGGTGGGGAATAGGAGGAGTCGTTTTTAGAGGGTTAAAGATTCGCACTGCCCCCAGGGGCGCTTGTTGATTGTTTTCCACCTCACAAAAAAAAAACAAAACAATACAATCCTTCACACCTACTAATCATTCCACATCAAACTCTATTTTCCCACACAACACGGATTATTCCTTCAAACGCGAACGAACGCGTTTCAACACATGCGTTTCTTTTCAATTACACTCCCTCAAATTACAGTCACAAAAAATTTCCTCCCATAAATCTTCCCTTCATTATGCACATCTTTATGAACAAACGAAAAAGGATTCTTTCAAGGACATACAGTATTTATGGTTCTGATGAAAAAAAAATATAAAAAAAGAAACACGATCGTGCATGCACATGTCTACACAAATTTCCACAAACACTTCTCTTCATTATACACATCTTAATGACCAAACGAAGAAGAATTCCTTTAAGGACATACATTATTTATGGTTCTGATAAAAAAAAAATATACAAAAAGAAACACGAACGTGCATGCACATGTCTATACAAATTTCCACGAACACTTTTCTTCATTATACACATCTTAATGACCAAACGAAAAAGAATTTCTTCAAGGACATACATTATTTATGATTCTGATAAAAAAAGAAACACGATCGTGTATACACATGTCTACACAAATTTCCACGAAGAAAAAAATAATGTGCACTCTGGGTGATGCGACTATTTCACCATATCGCATTTCCGGACACTTGCACGTCTTATGATCCTTCCTCAAATATATTTTTTATTAACATTATTTCTATTCGTATAAATACCCCGTTGAGAATAGAAAAAGAGCTAGTATTATGGTGCATTATAAACAATAAAAAAAAGGTCAAACGATACTTATGACCACACTTAAAAGTATTTATAGAGAAAAATAAAAGACAGACAACGCTTGAAGGTAAGTTAACCAACATTTCTATCCTATATAAGCAGAGTTTTCTCTTTAGTTATTTTCAAAAATACTAAAACCACCAAATCGGTTAGTAAGTTCATTACTAGAAATAAAAAAATTTTAAATAGAACCAAGGAACAACTATATAATATAATCATCATCATCATCATCATATATGGAACCTAACAAACATAAGTGCACTTTTTGCCATTAGCCAGTTGATAATTTACTGGACCACTACTGCTCAGAACTTGCAAGAGCTCGTCAGCTAGGTTTGCAGCAAGCTGATTCCTTGCACGAAGGAACAGTTGGCGACCGGCGAACAGGGTATAATTTCTGTGGTGTGATTGTAACCGAACACTAGTTGTTCCAGACCAATTTATGCAAGGAATTCGTAGCAGGCTGTGAAATAGCATTTAAGTAAAATCAGCCTCCTACTTGCAGAATCAAATAGAAAGTTCCTGTCAGTGAGGTGTATTGCGAACCCTGCCAAGTTTTTAGGATGCAGACAAAGTACAAAAACCATTTACGGCCCAATAAGCACAAGAGAAGGCAGCTGTGCTGTTAAGAGAAAATGTGTTCATCACAACTCCGTCGACATCGGAAAATGTGATTCAATACAAAATCGTCAGCAACTCGAGGGATGAGATATTAATAAACACATTTTTAGTTGATATCCGCACTTATATACGCGAGCAAATTCAAACCAAATTAGATGAATTTGGTTCTGTAAAGTTAAATTTGAGGCTTTGTGGAGATTACGTGAAGAGCTTCGAAACAGAAATGGTGATAGGTGGTAGGATATCTTTTCAATTTAAGCTACCCTATTTTCCTATTATCTTTCATAATTTAAGTAGGTATGATATCCATCTCTTTATCACACAGTTAGGGTCTAATTTTTCGGTTATACCTTCTAACAAAGAGTTGTATATATCAATTACGAAGAGAGTAATGGAAGGGAACAAGACAAAATATTTAATAAATTTTGTGGATTCTAATAGATTTTTAAACTCTAGCTTAGAAAAATTGGCCAAATCTTCGCAGCGCAGTCAGTTTAAAGTGTTAACGAAAGCATTTAAGGGTCCGAAAAATTTGCGTTAATGAGTCGTAAGGGTGTCTTTCCTTATGTAAGCGACATCAAGAAGCTTGATGATCCAATTTTATCAAGTCGAGAGTGCTTCCATAATTATTTGTCCGATCGCGAACGTAGTGAGGCTGACTACAATTTCGCGCGGAGAGTGTGGGACGCGTTCAAGTGTCAAACCCTTAAAGATTATATGGTTCTATATCTCGAAAGCGTTGTATTAATATTAACCGATGTTTTCGAGAATTTCAGGATCTTATGTTTAGAAATACATAAACCGTCTCCTTGTAATTATGTTACAGCACAATCTCTTTCTTGGGATGCCATGCTGAAATATTCTTAAGTTGAAATGGAACTAATTGTGGATCCTGAAATTCACACGTTTTTAAAAACTAGTAATCGAGGTGGCATTACTCAGTGCACCCAAAGGTTGTCCGAGTCAATTAATAAGTTTAATGAAAATTATGATAAAAGCAAGTCTGAAAATTATTTGGCGAAAATGGATGCAAGCAATTTGTATGATTGGGCTATGTCTCAAAAATTTCCATATGCAAACTTCCAATTTTTAAGCGAAAGTCAGGTAAAAGATTTTGATGTTTACCCCATTGATATCGATGGAAGTAGTGGTTACATTTTGGAAG
This sequence comes from Glossina morsitans morsitans, assembly GCA_001077435.1. Classification (NCBI taxonomy): domain Eukaryota; kingdom Metazoa; phylum Arthropoda; class Insecta; order Diptera; family Glossinidae; genus Glossina; species Glossina morsitans. The sequence continues at coordinate 8,613 of CCAG010001710.1, forward strand.
TTGACCTAAATTATCCGTCTGATATTCATGATCAACATGATTGCCTACCCTTCTGTGCAGACAATAAAATTCCTCCTACTGGCAAGTATAAAAAACTCATAGCAGATTTAACTCATAAAATGAATTATAAGATTTATTTAAAAAATCTGCTCCCCTGCTTGCAACACGGGTTTGGTTACAGCCCTACATTAGTTTAAACACCAATAGAAGAAACGTTGCTACCAATGAATTTGAGAAGAATTTCTATGAGCTAATGAATAATGCTGTGAATGGGAAAACCATGGAAAATGTTGCAAATCGTCGGGAAGTTCGCTTAGTATATAATTACGAAAACAGAAGGAATTCTGAAGGATATAGAGCTCTCATAGCAAAACCTAACTTCAAGGGTATCGAAATATTCGATAATGGGTTATATGGAGTCGAGCTAAGTAAATTGGAAATTATTCGCGATAAACCAATATATGCGGGAGTAACTGTGTTAGAACTCTCTAAGTGGTTGATGCATGACTTTTATTATAACTTTCTACTTAACCAGAGTGAAACAATAAAGATATACAGATATACAGATACAGATTCATTTATATTAGCGTCTGATGGTAATATATATGACATTATTAAAAATAATCCTAATAAATTTGACACATCAGATTACCTACCTGGCAATATACATAATATAATTCCTAATAACAAAAAGGTGTTAGGTTTGATGAATGGTGAATGATAGGAACAATAGAGAAAAAGCAGTGAAAAAAGTTAAGGGGATAAAAAAATGTGTAACCGACAAATTAAAATACAGTGATTATAAACACTGTATTATAAATAGAAAATCTTTTTACAGCGAACAGAGAATTATAAGAAGCAGATCTAACAGATTGTATTCGGAGATCTGCAGAAAAATAGCGTTAGATCATTTAGAAGGTAAACGATGTGTTTTAGATGATAAAATATCCACACTAGCGTGGGGAAATTATAAAATAGGTAATCAAATATATACGTAAATAACGAAGTATAAACACTATGTGTATATGAATAAATGTAAAATAATTATAAAGTAAATAACAGAAATATGTAAATGAAATGTAATTAATATGTATGCAAGAATAAATGTAAAAGTTAATACGCAATGAAATTTTTGGGTTTCCATTTTATTTCGATTTTTAATAATAATAATAATAATAGTAATAATAATAATAATAATAATAATAATAATAGCAAACATTTTCGATTGGTCTTATACATGTTTATCGAAGTAATTGAGCTTTATTAACCCATGAATTATGAGTTTGATCAAACCCTAGCCACTTCACAAAAAATTTGTTTCTGCTTCTTCAATATTTTTTCCACTAAATAGGCATTTTTGTCACGAACTTTTTGCATTCCGTATTCATAAACTGATCTTAATATTTCAGTTTCCTTATAGTCCTTTAGAATGTACGTAATAGGATTCGTAATTTTTATTTTACTGATCTGAAATATTTCGGTGGTCCAGTTTGATTCATAGCCTTTAAAAAATACTCCTTTAAATTTGCTAATTCTAACATAATCCCCAACTTTAAACTTTGGTCTTGGAAATGTTTTAGGGAAGTTATATGCAGTTTGTAATATCTGCTTCTCATTGTGTTTATTGACTTCATTTGGTTTCATTTTTATTATTCTGTGATACGTATTATTGTATTTGGCTAGTAATGTATGCAGATTGTTTATCCATTTGTAATTACCGTTCATACTGAACATTTTCCACATTAAGTTTTTTAATTTTCTATTAAATGTTTCACATATGGAAGCTTTCATATGAGTGTATGTTTGATAATGGTTAATTTGGTAATATTTCATTAAACCATTAAAATGTTTATTGAAAAATTCCTTTCCCTGATCAGTCTGAATATTTCTTGGAGATGTATTTCTTCTTTCCAATTCTTGTTTCATAGCTTTAACTATGTCTGAAGAACTTTTGGATTTTACAGTTTGCGCGAAAGCCTGTTTAGAAAATACATCAATTCCGTCCAGAATGTATTTATAACCATTATTTACCTTATGAAATGAAATTAACTCAACTAAATCTATTTGCCATGTATCATTAACGCCTCTTTGAATGAATCGCCTTCGAACAAAATTTTTTCTGACCGGCGTGTGAATCTCATTAACAACTTGAATTTTATTCATTTTTATACATTTATTTTTTTATCATTCTCAAATGTAGCTTATGAATGTTAATATCCTTCGTAATCCTGTTTGACATCTTCCGAGAAAACTCAAAACATAATCTTAACAAATCAATCTCAATATTAGGGTCGATAGATATGGACATATCAGCCAATTGAACATCAGTCTTATTTAATTCCACGCACTTTGGTAAAAAATGATTGTAATAAAAGAATAAGATTTGCTTTGTAATATAGTATTTTCTAATATAGTATATAGTTGATAAAAAAATTCCAACGCGGGTTATTAATTTCCACGTTTCAGCGTCGAGTTTAATCTATGCCCTTTTTGATTAATAATCAAAAGACATTGTCCATCTCGCTTATATTTAAAATTACACACAATGTTGTCTAGAGTTGGATGATCTAGAATGCTCCCAGATTCTATAAAGTCTATTTGATCTTAGTTATATGTATTCCTTGTAAGCCATTAAATGAATCCATTGGTCACGGGTGAAACCAATAATATATATATATTTATTGTCTTGCAGCCGTAAAAGTGGTTTTAAAGTTTCTTGAGGGTGAAAAACCACGTTTGATTTTAGTTTTTAAACCGACGAAATATTCCACACCAAATATTAATTGATGGTTTTGATTTCTTTTTGGTAAACGCGGAGCGTCTGACCATTTGGCGATGTGTGATCCATTTATTGAGACAATACAATTAGTACTGAAAGTGATGTGAGTTCTTTTAGAATATAAACTCAAAGATTATATAAAATCAGCTCAGTATTTATCAGCAACTCATCAAATCAGGTCCAGCGTAACTAAAAGTACGTTCGCTCTTGTTAAGTGCATTGTCATGGAAATCAGAAACTAACTTTTATTAAAGAGCTAGCATATACGAATGCAAGTTCTGTTGTACCCAACTACTTTTTATTTAGACCGCCGTTCGGTGAAAAGGAATGACAAAGCAATAAAATGTTATTTTGTTCCTTATCGATTACTCATGTGTTCTTTATTTTTAAATCAATTACTACATTCTTCCTTTTTTGCTAGTTATTGGGGCTGTCTCCACTAGGGTCACATACAGTTATTATGTAGTTAATAAAATGGGAACTTATTCCGACAATATGCTCCAACCTTAAATTTGCAACGCAAAACAAAATATGAATCGTCTTTAAGTACTTTACTTATTCTCCAATCTTAAAATCACAACCTTATATTGTTTTAAGACAAGCTCAGAATTTATGCACTTATACAGAAAAACGTCCGCCACGTTCTATTCTAACATTTTTTTTTTCTTTGTTGGTACCGCTTTTTTCCTTTTTTCCTTTAGTCTTGTTTAAGCACGTGTTTTTTCAAAATAATAATAGAAAAAAATTAGTTTTGGCCTGTTTTGAACAAAACCACGAGCCAGCAAACTAATAGTTTGGAAGTTTATTTTTCATCGAATGTATTACGGTTGATAGGTCCAAAATATATTCTATTTGTTTTTGCACTTTTTGCAGGTGCTGCAGGAAATTAATAATTTTTTTTTTTCGTCTTTTACTTCGTTTTCACAATTTTAATCTCTCGCCTGTTTCTTCTTTTACAAATTCGAATTTTTCTTCTTGCTATAATTTCGGCTTTTCAGACCTTCCTTCCGCCATGCTTAATCCTCTTCTCACTCCTTTTCAACTTAAACAATCTCCTGCTGTCAACTCTTTCCGTGCGCGAGCTTAACAATCTGAATAATGCAAGGTTGCATTCTTACAAACAAAAATTCTTAAGTTAAAACCACACATTGCAACAGCTACCGATTTACCAAGTTTATCACCTTTAAAGTCAAGAAATTAGCGATAAAAATCAATTTGGTGATGGGTCTGCACTAAAAGTCAAGCACTTTAAGAAAATCCATTCTTTCCTTTCAAATTTCATCGATATGGAATGTAAGGTCAGAAAGCTAATGGTTGCAGGATCATCTCCTAAAAGTTTAACAAATCACACCATATTTGTGAAAACGCCAGCTTTATTATGCTTTTTGATTAAAGAAATCTATGCTTACCTACTAAATATTATAGTCAACTTTGTCGCGTAGGTAGGAGCGTACGTCGCAGATATGGAAAAGTAAGTCTAAATAATAAGTCTGTTTGTTCGTATGGATTATAACATTAAAGGAAAAGCGCTATTAACTGACCAAAAAGAACTACAACAGACAAACTTATATGTTTTGTTTAATACCCCGTACATCCCAGATTGGTGGGGCAATCTTAAAGAAAAAGATGTTAATAGCGGATGCCATTGTATAGATAGTTTACTCTCATCGTTCTACAATATACTAAATCTAGCTATTTCTGCATTCGTTTCGATCAAGCAGTCCCGTCCTCGATTTAGGTGTCCCCAGTGGTTTAATAAGACAATTAGATATTACAAGAATAGGAAAACAAGCTTTCAAGAAATTCTCGAAAAGTGGCTCTTCTTTCGACTATTTCGCTTATTCAGCCGCAAGGCATACATTTAATTCCCTCAACCACCAATATTATTGCAGAAACCTTCAGTTCGTTAAATCCTCTCTGTGTGCCTAAATACTTTTTTAAGTTTGTTAACTCCAAGAGAAAAATTTCCATAAATCCCTCGCATGTTTCTTTTAATGGCTCTAAGTTCTCGGATGATATTGAAACCTCAAATCTCTTTGCTGAATACTTCCGACAAAACTTTTCGACTGCTAATTCCGATTTATGAGCAAACTACCCATATCCGATAACTGATTTGGCTTCAATTCCTAATTTGGTTATTTCTGAAAATGACGGTTTTGAAAGGTTGAGTTCTCTAAAATACAGTTGTGCGCCTGGACCTGATGGAATTCCATTACGTGTACATCAATCTTGCGCTGTCGAAGTATGTGGTGTTATCTCAAAGATTTTTAATTTAGATGTTTTGTGTTTGTGTTGGAAGAGTAGTTTTCTTATTCCTATTCACAAAATTGGGCGTAGACAGCTTGTTAAGAACTATAGAGGCATCGCCAAGTTGAGTATCTTGCCTAAACTATTCGAGCGAATTGTGACTCAGCATTTGACCTTTGCCATCAAATTGTATATTTCTCACACCCCAACATGGCTTTCGAAAAGGAAGATCTACGGTCACCAATCTGTTAAAGTTTACTTCTCATGTTTTCAAGGCTTTTTCTAGTAGCTCTCGCACTGATGTCATATACACTGATGTTAACAAAGCGTTTGATTTTGTTGACCATAAAGTGCTTGCCTTTAAGCTCCATGCTTCTGGCCTCCCTTCACATTTATTGAAATGGATAAGCACTGATCTGCACAATAGAACATTCAGGGTTTTGTTTAACTTCATCACATCGGATGAATTCCCCGTGACGTCTGGTGTGCCTCAAGGCATCTACTTAGGTCCCATTTTATTTAGTTTATACATTAATGATCTCCCCCCGGTGCCTAATTCCAGCCAGACCTTAATGTATGCTGATAATGTGAAACTGCATGGTGCTCGTTGAATCACATGAAACCACATCTAAATAAATGTAAGAAGCTCTCTTTCGCAAGAAGGAAGTCATTCATTACTCAGTATTCCACAGATTCGCACAAGCTGGAGGACGTCGATTTGTTCACAAATTTAGGCGTTCTCTTTGACGATAGATTACGTTTTAGCTTGCATATTGAGCTCTTGTTAAGCGAAGTTAGGTCCGCGCTTGGTTTTATAAAGAGGTGGTCCAAAGAGCTTGGTGATCCTTACATTACGAAAAAGCTGTATATGTGTTTGGTGAGACCTATACTCGATTATGCCTCTGTTTTGTGGAGTCCTTTTAATAGGTGCTATGTAGATTCAATTGAATCTGTTCAAAAGCAATTTTGGCTTTTGCCCTTGGGAATTTGGGTTGGGACTCGCTTGTCTCTCTTCCCCCCTATGAAAATGGGTAGCTTCTGTTGCCCTCACCGCCTCTGGAAAAACGTACATATGTTCTTGGCGTTTCCTTCTTAGTCAAAGTAATAAATGGTACTATAGACTCGCCCGCATTACTTGGTGAGTTAAGCTTTAATGTCCCTAACCGCTTCTCTAGGCACTTTATCTTGATTAAGCTTAACCAATGTAAATACAATTGTGAGCTGTGTAACCTCTTTGCAGAAACCTACATGATGTCTATCACTTATTCACATTCACATTATTCGTTCGATAATAATTCACATTATTATCGAACTCTTTAAAGTGCATTAAAGCAACTTTGATTAATACGCGCGATCTACCTATGTCGTACTTAAACTAACTTGCGTTCGTAATATCTCACTTTTTTTTTTTAGAAAATTATATGCTGTTGTCAACGTGTCGGTTGCCAAGCTTATCCATGTTTTCAATGGTTTAGGGGTTCACTTTCTACCTGGATCTGTTCTTGTTGCACATGTGCTTCTGTGATAGCTGTGTACATGCATTTTTTTCTTTTTTTGTTTTTGCTTTTTATTTATTTATACATGAATTATTATTTTTAAGTTACTTTGTTTTTGTTTTTATTACTCTTCTTTTTTCATATCTTTCTTTATATTGTATACTAGTTTTTAAAACAATTATAAGATTTACTCTTAAGTTTTGAGGTACAAGATTAACATACAAAGAGACAACTTTACTATTTTTACGCTTCGTTGAAGCAAGACTTTAATGACAGAAAATGTCAATCAGGTTTTGGTTTCTTATTCGGAAATGACCTTATGTCACGAAGTCAAGGAAGCAGAATGTTGTCGCCGCCTCTAATGTCGACATTTAACGTGTTGTTCTTACAGAAGCCACCAAAGAGGCATTCTAGTTGAGACACGTTATTGAAGAGTTTGGTTCGGTGGATCAAAACCTACAACATTTTACACAGATTCTCAGAGACAGGAAAATAGTAGTCATCACGTCAACATCAAATACAATGATTCATCCTGTAAGTGACGCCATCTATCGGTTTGGAGTATCTGTCTATTGAAGAGATGGTATCTAATTCCTTAATTAAATTAGTTTGTGAAAACTAATTTAGTTTTTTTGTTTTAATCAATCTAGTTATGTTTTTTTGTTTTAATCAATTAGGTTTTTAACTTTCGACTTGCTTACGACTGGCTCTGCCTTCCACAAATATTCTCCTTTTACAAGCAAGGTACCATTACCTAAATTTACTGCCATATTTTTAATGCGTTACCCAGTGTTCCGCTAAATTTTTTACAAATTGTTGTTAACCTTTTGGCAAGTCGGTAACTGCATGATGTAGGTAATACAACGATGAATGTATACTTGGTTTTCTCCTTCTTCAGAATTTAGTTTTTTGGAAAGTTGATTAATTTTCATGATAATGACTTTATTGTGACAATATTGTCTGTACTTTTGCATTTTTTTTTTTAATATTCTGAATCAATAAAACTAGCAGCGTAACAACGTATGTATGGGATAGTTACCTTCAATTCGCAACGAAGACGATAGTTGAGAATCGTGTTTATTGCCTTCACGCAGGACGTTCGTATCATTTTCGTTGCTACAATTCATCTGTAAATGGAACAACAGAAAAAGAAGCAACCGTTTGTTTATATTTATTTGCGGTTGTCAAAATAAAAAATCCAAAAAATGACAGCTGGTTCTACTCATTGATACATAAACAAACAAACCAACTATTGATGAAAAACTGCCGTGAGTGTACCTTACATTCAACTAAATGGGTCTGTGAACTACGAGCCGTTAAAAAGGTTCGCAAACTTACTCAGAAAACAGTTAGCATTTCTGATGTGAGAATCGGTTTCCGCGTGAATTAACACATCACGTCAAAGGGTGCTAGGTCAGGCAGTTTTTAACACGTCTTTTAAATTCACCAAGCTTACAATTTTATAATAAAGGGATCAATAAAGATTTAACGGAAGCTCCAAAGTAGCTAGCAAAAATGAAAACTCATTGTATGAAAGATATACGAAGCAAAATATGATATGTACGAAATCATTATAAAGGATATCCGCTATAACCTAAAACTATTTGAATGTAGTAGTGCAGAGCCTTAATTTATCTTACTGCTTACCAAGCAACCACGCATTATTTTGATTCCCATTCCGTACAAAGTTTTACTTCAATTTCGTTTATCATTTCTAATCTAAGAACTGAAAAAGTATAGTGTGCAACATCCAAATAAATATTTGTATAACCCAGCCATTAGTAACCTCCGACCTCAAGAACTCCAAAGTTAGCTAAACGTATCATCTGCGCTATTTACATCTTCCTCAAGCCACCACCCGTACAAAGTTTTCATAAAATATAGTCAAAAGCCGCCTTTAAAATGTGCGTGTGTTCTGCAGAAATCTACATGTAACAATTAATATATACATATACATAAGTTCACAAATATAAAAAATAATGTACTTACACATTTTCAGGGAACCTAAGTGGATCGGAAGATTTCCGCAGATGCTTTCTGCCTTTGAACAAGAACCTTTTCCGCAAATTTCGAATCTCTTTTTGCACCAAAAACCATAATATGAGCTCATGAATCATTTTGCTTAAAACTTATATATAAGATCAACACTGCGTGATTATTTATTAATTTAATGCAAAATATTACACTTACTTTTTGTTTGCTAAAAAATGCGGATTATGGCTGTTGACGATGAAATCAACATATACTATACAATGATGAGTTTCTATAATTTATGATGCTTTACGATTTTTATATGAAGGCGTCAGTATACGACGAAGTATGGAAAGATCGATGATCCGCCTTCCAATTCGGTGGAGCATTGATTAGATAATTGGAGTAAAAAGGAATAAAAAAAAAATTGTACTTGCCTTTAACAAATTTAAATGTTTTTTCTTTGGTTCACCTGTTTGTGAGTAAAACGATTTTGTTTGCAATTTATTTTGTTTTCAGTTTGCAGCTGTGTTCTCTTATAACTGCAACTCCAAACATCCAAGACTAACTCAAAACCACCAATGCTAATGCCACACGTGAGAACCATTGCCTCCGCGTAATTTAACAAGTATGAGGGAGTTGTTGTGCCTAACTGATAGTCACCAAACGATAGTTATCAAACAATACTGAATACATACGTGAAACCATGTCAGCCGAAAAACACAAACCGTAAGCTAACTTATAGGTACGCTATTGAGTAGTTACTGTTTTTTTGAGGTTTAAATGACTAGTTTGTAACGTTGCATTTTGATGCCTGACATTGCCTGAGTCAGCTTAGACGTGCTATTCTCGATATGTCTTCGCAGTATGCGCTAACTACTCTCTCCCTCTCTTATCTTGGAAGCCGTCTTTCCTCACTCTCCTTATGTTCTTCTTTGCTGCCCTCAGAGTGCGAACGATAGCGAGTGCAGGGGTTAGAATCCAATCACAAGCATCACCGTCGAAGCAGAAATAAAACTGATCCTCTCTGCCCTAAATACATGCAGCCGACGGTGATTGCGGGGATTAAGACACACAGGCATCACCGTCGGAGCGGAATTACCTTTGTAAGTGAAGACGACGATGAGTGCAGGGGTAGAATACAATCACAAGGATCACCGTCGGAGCAAATAAAAGAAAAAGTCCCTGTTTTCCTATGTTTAAAGACAAGGCTAGGCAATCTCAACCTAAGACGAGTTGATACCTTACCGTAGTAAGGCTAAAGATAGTCTCGCTTCATTGCTGGTTTTGTATTATGCTAGCCGGGGTTGCTGGTATGATTTAACAATAAAAGGGGACAGACCATCCTGTGATATTTGCACACAGCAAACGGCTGCATGTTATAATCAAGTGTTTGTTGTTTCAAACACAAATGATCGACAGCATGTCATGTCTTACATTGTGTGCATGCAATTTCATGCATAGTTACGCTGAATAGATACATGTTTATATATAAACATAACTAGGGTTTATAGTAGATAAAGTAAATATAGATGTACGTAGCTATTTAAATCATATAACTCAAGTGACCCCCATGTTGTGGTATTTATATAAAAATACGATGAAATTAATTTATATAATGTAGGTATGTTTATATAATGACAATATAATAATCATATAGTACACTATACACTTTTTACAGGTAGATTTGTACGATAATGCATAATGCGTAATATAATGCAGTCTATTTCCGCATATAAAAACAGTGTGATCGCTAATAAGCACAATAATTGAACGTGTATTGACCAAAAATTGAAAGGCTGAAGGGAAGTCGGAGCGCCACCCTTTTATTGCACACTTAGGAAGAAACAACCAGTCACTAACTTGGTGAAATAAACGAGTGTTTTTCACGCACTCATCATTGAAGTCCCAGTAATTTGAAAGGTTTTGTATACTGAAGTTTATACAATAAACTTTTATATTAAGTTTCTTACAATAAACGTTGGTCTACTCGAATATAGTGGTAAAAATGCACTTCTGCTATTTCGAAATGAGTTATAGATTTTAGATCAAATATAAAATTATAGAATATCGCGGGGACCAGAGTCCCAGGGACATTTTGGTCCCATAATTAGGTTTAGTTTGTTTTCTTTATACACTTCTCTTTATTATTATTAATTTACTTTCATAAATTATTATCTTACGCCTTTTATATATACATATATTAATATATTACGATGTATATATATATATATATATATATATATATATATATATATATATATTCTAATATATATCGTAAATGTAGGCGCCTATTTTGTATTATATTATTTCGCATATATATATTATTCTTTATTTAGACATCAATCTGTTTACTCTCTTTCTCTTTGCACATATCCTTATACTAAAGTACCAAATTAGCCGAAAATCTACCGGACGCCAGAATGCTTTCGAATGTAATTGTCAGTCAATGGTTAGCGCCGATCAGCCGTCATGCCGAATAGACGTAAATGCGATATTCCGTAAGCATCTGTGCAAAGAATAAACGTGAGGAGCCGTTTAGGACAGTGACTAATTGAGGGGGATAAGAATAAACTATGGAACTAAGACGTTAAACTGGAAAACTGAATGTTAGAACTGCGTGGTCCATTAGCACCCCATGGATCATTAGCATTTATGTATTTAAGTAACATATCTTAGACCTTCTATAGGTAATAAGAGAAGTTTTGAATTTAATAAGGGTTATGGTTTTATACTGTCTTATAAACGAAATAAACGCATTTTGATGGTTTATCGAGTTAAGATAAAGTCAAAGAGGAAGTTATATACTATATCAAAAAATATTGGATACCTGGACAGCTTGACGAGCTAACCCCGCACACAGCAACAAGATAAAGATATTAACCGCAACGGATGAATTTTCAATCTTTACAATATTTGCAAACAATCTGTTTTATTGATGAGTTGACCATTTTTCAGAAATTGCTTATTTGGAAATGAACCTATCCGTTTATGCTTGCGCAGATTGTGTGAATGCAGTGAATATGGTTATAAAATATAGTTAAATATGGTTATGCTATTTAGTTTCGATGACAGTAATATTTAGGTAGGTTTTTTGTAATGTATAAATATGTGCTTTTATGTATTTTCTTAATTGTTCCAATAATATCTAATTTTACATTGGTATCATCGACCATTTTCTATGGAACTGTAAAGGGGTGTTGTAACTTATTTCTATTACATTGTTACCAAAAATGCATTTCTCGATACGGTTCGTATCACTAGATCGTCGTTTTAGTTACAGTCAATTTCTTTAAGGTTAGGATTATTTACAGTTTACTAAATTTGACAACGTTTCTAACTAAAACTTGACTCAAATTCTCTTTTCCGTCATTCTACTCAAATATTCCAGTCACATACGCAAGTTACCATAATTGGTGTGTTTTCCGCTAATCTCTTTCGTCGGCCGGCAGCTGCATGACGCGCTATGGATTTTCACTTGGTTTTTCCTCGTCTCAGGAATTTATTTTATGGGAAACTCAATTAGTTGAATGTAACTGGATTTGGAATTTCCGTAACAATATATTCTCGTTAACATTAGATCTCCTATTTCTACATTTATTATGTTTGTTTGTATACTTCCATTTTGATTTTTATATTGTTCTTTCTTTTGTTAATTATGGATATTTTTCTGACTTTTTGTAATGAGTAATTAAGGTTTCTTTTTAATTCCTTGATATATTTATATGGATGGGATTGTATTTTAGATTATCTTATATCTTATTGCTTCCTGTGGCATGTATGATGATAGTTTACTGAATAATAATTTGAATGATGTATAGTTTGTATCTATAAATGGTATTGTATTATATTCGAGTGTGTAGTAAGGTTAACATTTATCCCATTCTTTACTTTCTGCAAACGGTAATACATGTTTGGTTTTATTCTACGGCCCCTATTGTGATATCTACAATTTTCTACTATTTTCTACTCTTCTGCGAGCTCTTTTGTTAAGAGTGCCTTTGCCTTTTGACCATTCTAGTTGAATGTGCCCGTCTATGTCCGTTGTAGTTTTTTGTGGTTCGGGTTTTTCTTCGAGTTATTTCATTCCTTCTAGTTTAGCTTCTATCGTTTCCTTTTTATATCCTCTACTTCTTTGTTTATTTGCATTGGTTAAAATTCTGTTTATACTTATAATGTTTTCTTCTATCTTTTTCATTATTTAAAGGAGCATGTTAAAAAAACCGTTTTTTTCTTAGTTTTATTTATAAGTTTAACTTTAACTTGTTTGCTTACATAATATACTTATTTATTCCAATATACTTATTTATTTTATGTAAGATGAATGCTGCAATAATGAAATGAGCTCATGTTCTGATTGTTCTGACTTAATATTGGTTGCCTGCAGTTACTTTTGCAAGAGAAAACAGCTGTAAGTCCAAAAAAAGAAATGTTCCAAAAAAATTGTTTGCTTTCAAACAAAAAATGTGTGCAACAAGGGAATATATTTTCCTTTAAGGTTTTTGCAGGATTTGTTTTAATTGACATTTCTTATTACCATAGTCCATTTAAAGTCAACAAACCAAAAACAAAAAAGCTTGAATTTGTGATAAGCAATATATGTTTAAATGTTACTAAATAATAGGTTCGTGTTAATCAATGTATATATATATGTATATATATAAGTATATATATACGTATTAAGGGGAATTCTTCGCCACATAATATTATACCATTTGATGGAATAGCATCGAACTTTGCGACGGAGCATTGTTACAGGCTTATCATCCTTTTGCTGTTTTAGGTCCAGTACCTTGGCGGTGAATGATGATTAAGTTTGATCACTTAAAATAACTTACAAATTAGATGTGATGGAGCAGCGTTGCCATTAGCTTTTAAAAATGTTTGACAGGAAATGCAATTTGAACGTTCCATGATTAGTGTCTGTTATTTTAGGTAGAACCGTTATTTTAGGTAGAGAAAAGTCTAAATTATCGAATTTAGTAGTAATTAAATTATCAAAATTGTAATTCCCCTCCAGGCATAACGTGCAGCGAACTCCTCCAAACACTTTCGCGACTAGCTGCAACACATATAACTTTTTTAGATCTTACATTTGATAAGAACAATACACCACAAAACACAGACACTAATACACACATCAGCAATATTCACACAGACAATTTTCATGAAAATCGACATGATTCGACAAATGAAAATAATCCATAGTTGCGGCGGCCATCTACGGATGTTTTAAATATCCACAACGTCGCCTTTTCGTATTTGACAGACAACATAAATTCAATTTTTTAATTGATAGTGGCGTGGAAGTTTTCGTCCTTTCATTGTCCAAATTTCTGAATAACAAGAAATCGTTCGATATCGCCTTGACTGCAAATGATTCAACCATTAAGTGTAAACTGTTAAATGTTAAAATGACATATCCAGACCAATCATTGGGGCTGCGAGGAATGATCAACTATCTTTATAGATATATTTCTAGATTAGCAGACCTTACTCGTCCGATACATAATATAATTAACAAGGCAGTTAAATCCTAGGTTAAAATTGTTACATAGGGTGAAAAAGCTACCCAATAATTTGATCTTATTAAAGAGAAAGAGTTTTGGTCCATGATGTTTATCAACAACTTCTAACATTTCATATATTAAAATAGCTATACCAGTTACAGCATTGGGTTTCTCTTGTTCAATATGTTGCATAAATCGACCAAAAACATGCTACAGAAACACTAATTAAAGAAAAATAAATGGAAATTTTGTAAAAGCTTACTTAGTTATTGTGGCTAATTTAAAACAACCCATATGATAAAATACTGAATGAGTTACCGCTAATACAGCTGCATAAGTTTTATCAATCATCGCCTGTCGCACCGTTTTGAAATTGAGAAGTTCAAAGGCATTAAACCGATATGACCACCTCAGCGTTTTCGGTAGATTTAAAACTTCTTGTAAACATTCATATACTACTGACCAATATGTTTCTGGCAATTCAGCCAAAATAATGCCAATGGAATTTATGTAATTATGGATTTCTCGAGGGGGTATTAAAGCATAATCTTTTAAAACAACATCTATTACATTATTAGCTACAATTGTTGAAGCCAAGGGCAAACTTAACAGGTCTGCACAACTAACATACATACCGCGTGCAGTAGCGTTCGGACATTCATTAAAACGCCAATCGGTATTGTAGAAAACATTTTTGCCGATGACAGCTAAAATAAAAATGCTTTTGTTTTAATAATTTTGGCAGCAAAATAGAAAAATACTTTCTCCTAAACGTCTGACAATGTTTATATAGTAAGTTAATTCGGGATTCCAAAGTATATCAGTACTTTGTAGAAACATTTAACATACCAATTGGGGGGCGTATATAGCAAAAGGCACCAGTAATAGCACTAACCTGCAAATTAGAAAGCAGACCAATACAACGGACAGAAAATCGTATGTAAAAGAACTGACTAACTTCGTCTTCAACGATGGACGATCTTTTAACATTCGCTCATAGAAGTGTAAAGTATTATACAGGTATGTTATAGGAGGATCTAAAATTAGAATGTATTATCAATATTTCAATTTTGCGTTTTCGCCCAAAAACTTACCGTAAAATTTATACAATATGCTTAAATGGTCGAGAATCACCTCCAAGATCTGATGAACATGCTGTACGGGTAATTCAATGAAACGAAGAATAACCACGACCAGTACTGGCAAAAACCTCAAACAAACATTTGAAAAATAAACTGGCGAAGGTGGATGTGAAGCCGAGTCATCAGGAGAAAATTTCTCTGAGTATTCTCTGAGTAGCAAACACAGAAATAACATCATAGGTCTGATGAAATGATTAATTATACCATTTTCGTTGGTCATGCAAGTCCAATTGCGATGCTCTTCCTCCACCGATTTTTTCAATAATTGCTTATTTTCTATTAGATGATTATTTTGCCTAAAGAATTCACTAAGTATAGTGGAAAAACAACCCCAACAATGTGAAGTCCATGAATGTGGTGTGTTTTGCATGATGGTGCTAAGTAATTCTTCATACCAGGGTTGCATTTCATCACCCGAACAAATAATATGCATAGAACGAGCTAAAATTAAAATCAAAACTCGATTCAATTCATCGCATTCTGATGATGCCACTGAACTGGCAGACTTTTCACTGAAATCTCGGGAAAACTGAGGTTGTATCTCAGCAGATCCGAGGCCGTTTATCAAAGGTAAGGCGGTTGATTCAAAACTAAAATTCATTCTAAGTAATTACGTTCTTAATATAATACCACACTCTTCGAAATCTCACCATAGATTCAATTGCATTTTGTTAGTTTGTGGCACAGAAGCCAAAGAATGTAAGTGTGACAACAATTGAACGCGGTAGTGTGGTGGTTTGCGATGTAATCTGTAGGAAAACTTTTCAAGAAGTGTATGCAATATTCCCCAAGCTTGATGCTTAAAAACTTGCAAAAGTAATTGATCTGAAAGATCAAAAAGCATAATAAAAAGATCTCATTGATAACAACACATGAAGTCATTTAAAAATCCTTCAATGCCCAGTGACTCGATTTCCGTATATACCAGCAGACGAGCGTTTCTAATAAAGCCGGCGTTGGTACAGAAGCTTTGTTCTGAGGTTGTTTTATCAATTGTCCTACAAAATTGTGTATCAAAGACATCTTGCTGTGCACCGTGAGACTATCCAAAACTACCATGGAAAGGGGTACAGGACCTATAGGACTGCCGGTATTACTTTTAACATTGCCACTAAGTGCTTCTACCAATACATTCAACGGCCGGGAAAAATATTCCTGATTTGTAGAGTAGGCATTGCAAATCATAATATTCGATTCAAATATTTCGAAAATCGTTTCCCAGATTCATAGACATTATAGTGTTGGACATAACGAGATGTTGAAGGAAGCTGAGAAATATATGGAACGTTATAAATTGCAATGTTATATAGTTACAAGTGTAGAAGTAAAGTAAAAAAGCGTACTCGTGGTGATTCTTTAAAGCAGTGGGCAGTGGGCGTGATATGTTCATATTCTCCGCCCTGACTTTTTTCATTAAATGTATCCATATACAAATGGGAGCCATCTGTTGAAATGGCTTTATATTAACTTATTATTATTATTATTATATTAACTTAATGTTGAAATAGATTTATAAAAGGAAAGCACCTGTCTTAACGAAGAAGTGTTATTACAATCAGGAAGCTTTAAAGGCTCTTGCTCGGGGTGCAATAAATCGAATAATTTAAACATTGGCAAAAAATTAGAAACAGAATTTTTTTGTATGCTACCGGATATAAATGGCAATAAAATCCACATTAATTGATCTCTTCTTTTGCGCAGTTCTAGTTTAGAGAGCTTTAAAACATAAAATACATTTAGCAATAATGTCAATTAAATAACGCAGGATAGAGATTATGTTCACACAGTACCGAACTGTTATTTATCTACCAGACTTCTTCATTTTTGTCGCTTTTTAATAATTCTCAATTACAAAAAAAAAATATAGAAAAGTAACAAAATATAGAGGATAACAGAAGCAATTGAAAAAGTCATAATTTACCGCCTTATGTAATTAGCATTGTGTACTCAAACTGTAGAAATAACAGGATAGGGAAAGTGACTAGGTATTAACCCACAAACATACGGAATCATTTACAAAATCAACTAATTTGAAAATCTTCGTCTTATCTTATGTTTTCATGCACAAAAGGCTAATTTCAAAAGAGACGAAGAAAAGCCTAAATCGATTCCGCTTATACCCGATTATTGCTCTTAAGGTATCAAAGCAATAGGTAAAATAAATGTCTCTCGACTTACCTTATCATACAAAGCCAAGATGATGTGCATAAAACTAACAAACTGAAACAAAACAAAGTAAATCAATTGTGACGATAAATGTAATCAAATCCATTCATTTTGTGATATCTGCTCATCGGGTGCGTTAAAACCGCTGCCGCCGCTACCAGTTGTTTCAGTCATTTCCATGACATTAATTATTAAATTCACCAATTGTTCTTCCAAAGTATTATAACGCTGTTTCTGTTGTTTTTGCAAATTTAACATAATGGAAACCATCTCCTTTGAATAAGTTTACTCCTGAACGCAACGCAATAACTGCGATTGCTCTTCAACCAATTCCGGTTCATACGGTAAGTTACTCTTAAGTATAAATTTTAGAGTATTTGGATCAAGTTTCCAAGAGTTCATTACAATGCTTCAATGGGGAACATGCGCGCATGACCAATAATTGAAACCATTTGAGTGGTTTGACGAAACTTTTCGATAAAGTCAGTAGTCAACTTATAAAATTTCTAAAAAAAATCAGTCAATTAAATTCTACAATTGCCGAGAAATCAATAATTACCCAGTGATACGGAAATGGCTTTAAAATCTTGTTAGCTATAAAATATGCCGGCTATAGACAATTGTTGCGGTCAAATATATGTGTAACTATGTCTTCCAAAGCCAATAGTTGGGGTAAATAGGAAACATGGATATTCAAACAAAAAAAACTGAGCTTTATTGCGGCAGACTTTCAATATCCCACGTACTTTACGTTTATAATCCACAGGGCTAATCACCTTTTTAATTAATCTGAAACTTTCAATGCAAAAATTTTTATTTTCATTAATCAATTTATCGCAAAGTAAAATCTTGTAATACAACTTCCTGTGATGAGATCGAAAGCGGTAAAAAGTTTATAGAAAGGCATTTATATTTTTAATATGTACTTCGCCGTTATTAAATGAACTTGGGTCAATTTCGCCAAGGTAGACATTAATACTTGTAAATGATTGATGTTATGTGCAGCCGCATCCTTTTGCAAGTATTGACATATAATGTACTCCTTATTCTCCTGAGTAACATTAGAAAACGTGTTGACTGTAATAGAATGAAGTTATCACGTGTCATCTATTTAATATCCAATATCCCACCCAGATTTTTCTTGTTCACAATCGGCTTTGTAAACGATTACACTAACAAAAGTCTCCTCAATAGGTTCCACTTTCTAAAGAAAAAAGCAAAGATTTAACGGTTCCACAATCTTTCGAACTTTATTAAGATATATTAAACTTTTTGTTTTATAACATCACCTCCGAATCCCTTCTGCGCGTATCATTAGGTATATCCCACCATTCAGGAATCTACAGATAGACGGGTGTCCCGCAAACGATTTAGAAGGTCATAGTAGCCGTAAGTTATAAACGAGATGACACAGACGTTTGATTATGTATAAATAAATATATTTTCCCACTCACCAAATAATGGTTCACGGCTTTTACCTTTGGTCCGCTTAAACGATCGGCAGGCATTTTGGCTAGAATTTCAGCGCACATTTCCCTTAAGTGAGGGTTACGGGATGCTTTTAGATAGCGGCTTGCAATAATCTCTGAATGGGATTATCGAACCCTTATCATTCTTTGGGAAGAAACTTTCCCCACCGAAGCCTAAATATAGTACCTTTAATCATGAATGGTTGGCGATATATCTCAGTATCAAACATTTCAGACATATTTTGGAGGGTAGACAATTTAGTGTTTTTACACTACATTCAATTATCACAAACCCTTTACTACGGCTTTACAATGTAAAACAGATAGAAGACCAGGCGTATAGAATATATTTTCCAGTTTACTAGTGCCATTTAATACATACGCGGAGGCAGCAATGTTGGGGCAAGTATAATTGTAAGAGCATTTAAAATGGATGCTTTTAAGTCCACGGGCTTAAATCTAAAAGTTCTCTATAACGAAAGAAAGACGGATAGTGATTTACAAAACCTATTAAACGAAGCGTACAATAATTTAAAATTTCTTAAATTTTCTATATTGAATTTCGAAATTCTATGTGAATGATCTGGTAAATCTTCAAGGCCATGTGTGCCGCAAACATTAACAAAAGTTATTTTCGAAAATATGCGTGACATATCTCACCCAAACACTAGATCGACACGACGATTCATTGCAACTACGTAGTTTTGTTCAAGTATGAACAAGAAACTCAACACATAGTCTTCAGTATCAGAAATCCAAGGTACATCGACATACCAAACCGCCTATCTTGCAAATTCTTATCCCCAGACGAAGATTTGAGCATATACGCAAGTCGTTATGTTTTGACAATTATAGATTGTTGTTCTCATTGGCTTGAAGAATTTGACTTGAGAGATACTAACGTCAATACAGTCGCGTTAATGTTTCATAATAAGATATCACGTTTTAGTGTTCCTTTTAGCATAACTAGTAACGAAGGAACACAGGTCACATCAAAAGTTTTCGTAGAGTCAACGCAATTTTTTTGTAGTCACAATATTACCACTTCCCGTATCATCCGCAAGCTAATGCTATGGTAAACTTCGAAATTAGTTATTTTAATATTATATAAATTCCGTCCAAAATATTATTTTTTCTAACCAAATGTCTGTACTTTCTTTATTCTGGATCGATCCTTTTTTCTTTGCTATTTCTCTTTTCCTTGCCAATAGCTCTCAAACCAAAACTTCTTCGTTCGTTCATCATCCTACTCCAACCCCCTTACCGAAAATCAAGATCAACCAAAAAATGGCGTCAAAACATCTCCCGTCATTAAACTCTATCTCCCACGAGAGCTTAACAATCTTGTCAATGCATGGTTTTTTAAAAAAAGTAATGAAACAAAATTGCTAAGCTAGAACCTTATATTGCAGATGTTTGAACTATTTGAATCGATAGTTGAAACTACTAATTTCCCCGATAAACGTATACTTTGTCCATCTAACATTTCAGCAGATGTTGCTGTAGATGGATCTTAAACCGAAGAGTATCATCGGCAGTTCATCGAACCATTTGGTCGTATTACACCTAGCGGTAATAGTTGCTTTCAATTGTCGATGAAAACGTTCTACAATAGCAAAGCTAGACTTTGCCGCTGAACCATCAGTGGCGTATAATTTCGCTAATTTTGTTTTTGTTGAGAAAAATAGCGCGAAACAAGGATTGTAAAGACAATTTTGTTATATCACTCAATAAATTTGACTAATTTTTGGGTGTTAACATATAAAAATATACTAATGTTCTAGTTTTTGCTATAATGAGAGGAAAGTAGATTAGAGGGGGCTTGTAGGTCTCCCAAAACAATTCTTGGTAGGCCGAAGGAAGACCATAGGTAGGGTGGGTTGGAATAGGTTCAGGGACAAGTTGTCTGTTCGGTTAGTTAAATAAATGTGGTATCCATACGGATAATTAAATAAGGTGCAAGTACTTGCAATTTCTTTAGTGTAACCGTGCTAGGAGTGTCCGTGAGCAAAACTATATAACCCTTCCCATATACCCCATTGGGTAATTAAAGGTGGTCTAGGGTGGTTCCACAAATGTGGCGCCCAAATACATAAACGTAAGTCTGACAGACGCACGCCCGCACTAGTTGTTACACATCTTAAGCAAAGTTAATAAACACTTCCGAAATTTTCGGGCCGCTTTTAGTTATCATGTAAATTCTGAAGCTAAAACTTCCCTTTTGAAACAATTAAAGGATAGCAAGTTTGTTTTTGTCCATACCATAAAAAAGAGAAGCCTGCAACAACCATTTGATGGCCCACTTAAAGTGATTTTAAAAGAACCTCCATTTTTCAAAGTCGAAATTGATAATACAATTAAGGCTTTCCCTATCCATCGCAACCTACTTAACAATGATGAACGAAAGAAACAACTGACCTTCAACCTCCTGAATATTTCTTTTGAAGTAGGTATCATGTTATAATTTTATGTAAAAATTACTTTTAAGTAGTCTTAGGTTTCTTTAATTGTTTTTAATTTTGCGAAAGTGACTTCTTTAAAAAGATTGGTAATAAATAATAAAAACAAATAAATATCTTTACTCTTAATAGCTTTAAGTCAATTATGAAGAATTTTGAAGTTATTTTGACTGCAACTAGTAGATTATTTTTGTTGGGCAAAATGTCTAATTTTGATAGTCTGAGTTTATAAAAGCCGATGTAGTAATGAATAGTTTCTGCGATGTCAATATACTAGGTGCAGAATATGGTTCTTTGCGGAGCTATGCTGTCTTGAATTTGATTTACTCTGTCTTTGATAAATTTTAATTTAAAAACTATGTCGGAAAAAAATAGCTATCTTATTTTTTCATTTTGTGATTTAAATTCATAAGAAGAAGCGTTGGTGCTCGTTTATTTCCATTTGTTTATTCAAACTTTCTAGAGGATTTAAAATATCAGTTCAGTCTTGATCGTCCATTGTTCTAAATAAAAATTTTTCTGTGGAACTCGCAATATTCAACAAAACACTTTTTCCATAAAAGTCTTTTTAAAGGGCTTTATTGATCTAATGCTTGATTTTCCGTAGTAGTCGAGATGGTATTATTTAATTTTTCGATTAAACAATTTAAAGGAATTTGCAAAGACTTCATATTTGACTCTATCGCTACTATGAGATTGTTAAAATCCTTGGATTAGTTTATCAACCATAGTTCACTGTACAGTAGTTCTTTTTTTCATATTAATGAAAACAAAATCAGTATGAAAAGGAATATTTATAGGTGGGGTATGATTTCCGTCTTTACAGCTGGTCCGTCCCAAGAAAATTAGTAAATTTGAAGAAATAAAACTATGGGGCTTTCGACCTAATTCAGACAATGGATCACCTTTTTATTTGGCTGCAGGCAGGTTCAAATGAATGCAGGATGGTGCGGTCGAATTTATTATTTACGTGCGTACAAGTGAAGGGAAAAAAAAAGAAAACCAGGGAAAGAACACCAGCACAGTAGACGCGGTCACATGAGATATCACGGCTCATTTCATTATCAGATACTAAGCTTTGAGGTCTCAGTCGGTTTACTTGTTCTAGAAAAGTATACAAGTTCTGCTTCAGGATTGTTAGTTACAATTCCTTAAATTAAAGAAGCCATAATCATACTAGTCTACTTGTCAGGGAAGTTTTAGTCCATTCCAAAAGGAACGCAGAATGTTGGGCAACTAGTCTTTGCAACTTTGCCTTCTCCATTAAAAATAATCTAGGTATCTCTAACCTAGCTCAGAGAATTCCTGTGTGGTGACGGTACGCTAAGAATTTCTGCTATCCAGAATTGGCTCTTATATAGGGTAACCAGCCGTTTGTTATCCCTACTAATCATTTATTCTAAAAAACAAGACAGATTATATTGCACTTAACTCGCTGACTTCTGAAGCACAATTAGAGAACAGTCAATTTTCACTTTGTCCTTTTAGAACTAAATGCATACAATCGGATGAAGGCTTGCGTACATACATGATCTTAGTAGGATAGCTATGTGCACACGTGTGTGTAAAACCAATAGATTGATGTATGTATGCATTCTTGGGTTATATTTGTAGCTTAGAAGGAAAAATGAGCGATTGACATAGAATCGTAAATTATTTGAAATGTACAGCAATTAGCGTGGACTTGGAAATATGTAAAATTGAAGCATGCAATAAAGCAAACTTATGGGAAGTGTGCGCAGTTTAGCGTAAGACTTAATAAGGACATATACACAATGATTTAAAGAAAAAACAATTATTTGGCGTTCAAGACTCTAATTTTTTCAGAAAAACTTTTTTAAAGTTTTTTAAAGAATGTGTGTAAAGTATATTACCGATGTGTTGAGAATCCAGATCTACTCTATCTACGTGTATTAGATCATTTTTACCAAATAACTTTATTGCTTGATAATTTTTGTTCTGTTATTATTATATGCCTTTTAAATCTCTTAAACACAGTCAACTTATTCATTTTCGCGTTGTATCCCATCAAATGGACCAACCAGCTTTGCAAGCTTGGGATAATGTCCTTTCCATTATTTTTTAGCTCGTAGCCTTAAGTGGCTTTAACACTAAACCTATCGACATTCCATGTATACCTATTTCTACCATGAGCGGTCAAATGACCGCATATGTAAAAACATATCTATCTTAGTAAAGTAGATAGTAAATAAAATATTTTTCTGATGCTACAATAAAAACTCGTTCCCCGCTTTCCAATGTTGTATGTTTTATTTACTTTTATGCACTTTCAACACATTTTCTACAAATTACAGTATTTTGTATTACACATTTTCCACATACGTATTTTTGACATTTTATACAAATTTTGTTTGTTTTATTCATTTTACAATATCTAATTTGGCAAGATTTCCGTTCAGAAGGAACAGAATTTGTATTTATTGTTGTTTTTGATTAGCTCACCCGTCGTTTCTTTATATAAAATCCAGGCATTTATCCCGGCTAAATCTAAGATGTTGAAAAATACCTGTAAGGGCCATCTTTGACATTTAGATTTTACACTATATTTTCTGGCCTTTTGATCGGTTATATCTACACCGAATTTTGCGCTATTGTAAAATCTAATTGTCTCTGGTATACGGGTGTCATTTTTTTCAATTTCAACGGCTGAATGCATTGAACTAAGTATCAATACTTTTTTATTGGGTTTAGCTTTATAAATTGTAAGAATAAAATCTTTCGATCTGTATAACAGTGTTGAGAAGCGTACCATACTATCCTTTGCCTCGTCTCGCTAATTTTGGCAGCTCTCTTTTATTGCTTCGGATAGTTCGAATAACCGTAGTTCTTTCTACTAGAAGTTTACTCGCTAGTGACGCGCTTGTAAAAAAATTGTCAACTGTTGTATTTCTCCCATGGCCCGTATATGGTTCTGCTAATTTCAAAGTTACAAACTCTCAAAGTGGGATTGATGATTCTCTCCCTTCATCTTTTCCCAAATATGGAAAGCGGTTTACTATATATTTACTACTTACATCGGAAGCCAACCAGAATTTTATGCCAAATTTGTCCGGTTTGTTGGGCATGTATTGAGTAAATCTACAACGTGCTTTTGTAGGAAACAATTGTTCATCTATAGCAAGATATGCTCCTGGTTTACAATAGTTTTGACTGTTTTCGATAAATTTATACCAAACTTCAGAAATCAATGCGAACTTATCGTTTTGTAAGCGTTGGCTTCGTTGATTTTTGTTGTCAAATCGAATAAATCTCATGATTTTTTCGAAGTCATTTCGACTTGTAGTTGTTGAGAAAAATGACGGATCCCGTTTCGTGTTCCATAAATATGATAAATTAACATTTTTAGCCTCATATGCGCCGCGTGCATATAGAAGTCCAATAAATGCATATAATTTTGCAATAGATAAATTCCATTTCGTTTTCAACACTCGAAATACCTCTGATTCCGTATATTCTCTTACATGTTCAATCATTTTATGATCAATGATCAAAGAAATGAGTCTACAATTACATTCTAGACTCGTAAAACAATTTCAAGAATGCGATTATCGAAGAAGATAGTCGAAAATAACATAAATTTTTCAAGCGGTCAAATGACCGTTCGTGGTAGACTAGACATGGTATAGTTTGTTTTCGGAAAGTAAACAATAAAATAAGTTGTAAATAGTGAAAAATAGTTTGTATGTATATTTTAGGAAAACTCAATAAGTTACATGATGATACAGTGACGTTGTATACGAAAAATTTTAAACCAAATTTTTAAAACGTTCATTTGACCGCGCATGGTAGGTTTAGTGTTAAGTGGTTGTTAGTCTGTATTCACATCAAGTTCAACACCGGATAGGTACGGTCTAAAATATTTTTCTTCCCAGACCGTAATTCCTTCCCTACAGTCGAGTAGTTATTTTCATGAAGTGCAAAATATAGCAAGTCTGTCCTGTGTTGCAACAGCGCCAAGTACAAAACAACTGCCACCTGTTATTACTTTAAAACTTTTATTAAAAATTGGAAAAGGTAAAATAGAACAATTTATCGAAATATCCTTCACCTTTTCTAAGTACGCTCTAAAATTCGGATCATTTGTGTTTACTTCTGTATTTTTCTTCAAAAATTGCACCGTACCGATGTGCTGCTGGCAAATTTTCTGCCAATAATGAAGACGGGAATAATGATGATCGTGCTGTTAATAATAATAATGATGTTGTTGTTACAGTTGTTACAGGCTTTTCTATTGTCCTGGCTGCTCCTGTTTTTATTTTTGTCGTCTCACGCCTTTTTTGGTGTTTGCGCCCACCCGAAGGAACACGAAGGCCCCCGAAGGCACCCGAAGTCGTCCCGAATGGCATTCGTGAGAGTTTTTTTGAACCCGGGGGTCCTAGATGGATGTTCGTGTTGGCGTCTTCGAGGATGTTGTTGCAGACCTATGTTGGAAACGAAGTATACCCTACCCTGCTATGTAGTTAATTGTGCTTTGCCTTGTGCATTTCGAGGCAATTTTTGTACTATGAGAACTTTTTAGGCTTTTGACTTGTGCATTTCGATACAATTTTGTACTATGAGAATGTTTTGTGGTTTTTATTTGTGCTTTGATTTACTGACCTATCTTAACACTATTAATGGATGACCTATATTTATTTTTTTAATCGCAAAAAGTCCCTCTTACAATGTGTCTTTATATGTATGTATGTATGTATGGCAGGGTTGTTATTCATATGTATTTTTATCAAAAAAAAGACCTTGAAGAAAATGAAAAGAATTAATTAATTAATTATTGTATGGGGAGCGCTATTAATATGAACTTTGGGTTTATCCACTGCGTTGTTTTCATTTATCTACTGTTTTATAATATTTTCTTGATAAAGCCTGCGAGACTTCGGAAAGTAAAATTCCGTTTTTATTTAGGCATCTTAATTGATGCCGCCCATTTTGTTGTTTAGGCATCTTAAAAGATGCCGCTTATAAATCAATTTAACTAACCCAATGCAAACCAAGTTCTAAACTTAGTATACCCCTATTGCATGGGAAGTGTATACCCTATCGCATAGGAAGTTTGTTGTGTTGCAAACCAAGTTCTAAACTTAGTATATTCCTATTGCATGGGAAGTGTATACCCTATCGCATAGGAAGAAGTTTATTGTGTTGCAAACCAAGTTCTAGTGTTTTGGTTCGATTCGCTTTTTATATATTTTGTAATGAAAAGTTATATCCATACGACTGTACGGTAGGGTGTAAAGTATATATATGTATGTATGTATATGTAGGAGGATATTTCTATTTTGAACTTACATAAATTGTTGTGAAAACCAATTTATTTTTTAGTCTGCAAAAAAAATGTTCTTGGGATCTTTTGTAATCGCGAAAAATACAACAAAGCAAATATCATATTAGCGATATTTGTTTTGTTTTTGGTTGATTTTGTAATGAAAAGTTATATCCTTACGACCGTACGGTAAGGTGCAATGTATTTATGTATGTATGTGTATGTATATATTTTAGATATCGTCGATACGAATAGATGCCGCATGAAATTTGTTAGAAACAAAGAAAAAATTAAAAGACATTTTTTTTGATTAAAAAATCATACTTTATAAATATTTATTGTATTTTTGTGAATCTCCATGATTCCCTAGTGAAACGTTCTATTATTTATATGTATAAGCAGTTCATACTGCATATAATAATTATTCATACTTAGTTCTCTTAAGTTAAAAATGAATTTAAAATGTGAGAGTAAATCATAATTACTCATCAGCTCCGTCTCCAGGTAATCCGCAACCTGCTCATCCAGGCATTTCTGTACTTTCCATAGGATATCTATATCCCAGTGCTGCATAAACACTTGCTGCAGCAACTCCCTCTCAGCGTTATGAATTTCATTGCTGCTCCGAATTCCAAAAACCCCCAAAGGAGAGCGTGAAGTTACATGAATTGAAATTCATTTCTTTTATTTTTTTTAAAGAAACTTTTTACAACTTCTTAGCTTTCAAAACTTCTTGTAATGTTAGATTTCTTTTAGCACGGTATTTATATCATTTTCTTTACAAGTTTTGTGAAGATATCCCCCTGAATTTTTGTTGTTAAAAAAATGCGGCTGTACAAATTAAAAAGTTTCTGCGCTAATTTATATCGCTCGTAAAATAGTTTGCAAGCACAGTTATTTTTAGTTTCTATGCAATTTATCCATGAATCATATCTATGTATGCCGTAAATTGATGATGATATAAATGGCGAAGTGGCTAAATTGCTATCTATCCTTAATTCATCAATCATTTTTAGGAAGAAAGTCCTGTAATCCTTATCAATACAACAATCGTATGCTTTCAATAGATTTTCCAAATCTCTTGATGAAACCATTGTTTTTTTATTGTGAGGGATAATAAACAGATGAATTTATAGAAACAGTTGATGACTATGCTACGATCTTGGTGTTATTATAATCTCTATCTATCTCTTTTCTTTTTAAACCTTCTCAATATTCTCTTTATTTATTAAATTGAAGTTAACAAACTTTCGTAATAATATAACATTTTTGAGAGCACATCTATTTTTACAACAATGATAATTACATAAATTTGTATTTGTATCTGTTTTATATAGAGTATCTATATTCGAACAGTTAATGTCATCTAAATTAAGTATGTAAATTTCTTCTCCGATTAGCGTCTTCACCCATTTGAATTTTTCAAGTCCTTTAACATATACGGTTGGATTTTGTGTGTTTTTGATGATCATCTTCAGATATTCTTCAACATCTGTTAACGTTGAATTACCATCATCCCATCGTAATCCATGGAAACGATTATACAACCAGTTGTTTGTAGTCCTATCCCTCGCCGTTAACTTTGAGTATTTGAATGGAGGTTGAATTATGAAATTTCAGATTTGTGAGTCATAGTCGGAGATGCAAACTTGTTTTGGAATAAATTTGTTTGCACTATAGAAACCTTGCACATCGATAATAATTATTTTATCTTGACACGTCGTTACAAGGTAATGTTCTCTAGATAACTAAACACATTGATTTTATGGTTCCCCCTTTTTTTTTTTTATTAATTATTTTTTTAAAAAGGTATAATGTTTACATTCAATTATATTGTATGTTATGTTATAATAGAATTCCATAATTTTATTTGCTTCTTTTTCTCCTTCTATTTTTTTTCTCTTATAGTATGTACAGTTACACGTATCCGGTCCACATATAGCATTCTCGTCTGACGAAACGCAGTCCTCATAATGTTCGCCATATTTGTTTTGAGTTATCCTGTGGTTGTTTAAATCTTCCAGATGTGCTTGAATACTGATGAGCTTCTTTCTATCTTCATCGGAAACAATATTCGAGAATGTCCTTAAAAATCTGTATATTTTTTTTATCATCATATTTTTTTCCTGTGACGTGATACGTCTTACTGTATACTCATATGGAATGTTTGTAAATAATCGTTGATATCAATAGTTCTAACATATATATCATTGTCGGGTCGACCGATGAGTGGACTAGCTTCATATTGAGTTTCTCTTTGATTAATGTTTGAATTTTCTCTTTGATGTCCACCACCACCACCACCACCATCATAACCATCAAAATTTGAAGGTATATCATTAAATTCAAAGCAATAGATATTAAGTTTACGATATACGTAATTACTATAATAGCTACATTTGACTCTAATTTCACAATTTTCATATTTTAAATTGAAATGACGATGGAATGCTAATGCACTTTCAATAATATCTCCAATGTTTGTTTCTTTTTCTATTAAATCTTTTTTAAAAGCTTCAATTACATCATTTACTGTAAATAGTTTATAGGCACCACGTCTTGCCGATCTATTATTATTTGTTTGTAAGGTTGATAATTGTGGTGATATTGTTGTTGTTGTTGTTGAAATTTTATCTTCCGATTATTGGGTTAGCAACTGAAGTGATAAATGTATCATTGTACGCGTTGTATCGTTTGGAAGTCTTATTCGAAGATTTAAATATTTACTTGTATCACCATTGAATTTAGAAATTCCGTTATCGTAGAGTCGTTTAAAATGGGAAAGAGTGTAATGAAGTTGTGCATTATGAATATAGATGAAAATTAAAAACGCGTATAGCGTGGACCCGTTAATTCTCATATTGGTTTATTCTTTTTTGAAGTTTTCTTGGAAACTAACTATTTCATCCTTACGTAATATTCATTTTATACGTTTGTGTATAATCTTTTAGATCGACTATTTGAATGTCCTGTAGTCTTCGCGATAAGTCTAGTGTGCGAACCTTCTCAATTTCACCATTACTTAATATTTTCTCTTTTTCAAATTTACGATATTCGAAGCAATTTATTTTTAGTTCTCTTTGCTCATAGATACTTTTATAAGTACAACGAATAGGTACATCAACATTTTCATATTTGAGATTGAAATGTCTGTAAAATGGTTTGTCAACTTCCAGTATACCACCTATATCCATTTCGGAATTGATTAACGATTTACGAAATGCCTCTATAGCGTCATCCACTGAAAAATATTTTAATGCCGTTTGTTCTGTTGTTTTTTCTTATTCTTGTTGTTGTTGTGACGTTGGTGTTTCAATAGGTGGTGAAATAGTTGTACTAGCTGTTAACGATGTAACATCACCTTGGTCTCTTAATAGATAATCATTGTCCTTAGTTTCCAGTGCTTCACTTACTTTCATCATAACAAATGATATATTAATTCTCAGAACATCATCGTTGGATAGGGTTAAATTGAACTCTACAGTTTTTGAATTCGAATCTGCTTGAGGAGTAGTAATAGTGAACGGTATAGGATTACCAATCACTATTTTCAATATAAGAAGCAAAATATATATATTTATTTTCATTATAATATCTCCCTGCCTTGTTTGTTTACCAACGCGCGCTGCTGTGTTTAAAGATATAATGACCAAGATGTAAATGATATATCTCAATATATATGGAGAGAAGAAGTAACGTTTTCTTGTTCATAAAAAATTCATATATATATATATATATATATATATATATATATATATATATATATATATATTATATTTTATTGATATTTTATTACAATTTTACAATATTTTTCTTACTTCATTTGTAAGGGGTACATAATCAAATATTTTATCATGTATAATTAAACAGTATGCTGATGTATTAGCTGGTATGTTACTTGAAGCTTTCAATTCAATGCGGATATCGACTGGTCCGGTTTTAACCGATTCATTTTGATGTGTTACGTCCAGAACAACTATGGGTGCATGCGTGAGAAACTCATTACGTTTCAATAGCGGATACGGATCGCGTAAATAATAACTTTGTTGAAATCTTGAGTACATGTCATAGAGTAGAGCGAATTGATTTCGACTAAACCTAAGATTTAAATCATCGTACGGATATGAATCAGAATTTAGATGTACCTTTACATTAGTTAAATTGCAATGAGTAAATTTGTTTTCGGCGTTTCGAAATGCTATAAGTAGAAAACGCGGTCGTTCATTTTCACTGGCTAACTTAACATTCCATAAAACAGTGGCATTCTGTGGAAGCGTGGGATAATAATACATATCCCAAGTTCTGAAGCATATATTCAACGGTTGCCGAGAATTGATTTTTTTAAACACCTCCAATTTGTAAGCATCGGCAAGTTGAACATGTGGCATCTTCCATGTAATATTCAAAATACTTAATTTAATTTGCTCATTTGCCAAGGTAGTCGTAATGGCTTGTTTATCATCTTTAGATCGTAGTAAAATCAGTTCATGTTTAGAATTAACTATGATTTTATTAAAATCTTCTGCAAATCCAAGTAGCATCTTCAGTGGTATACAAAAGTTGAAATAAGCGCTCACAATAGTGAGTTCTTCGTTATTAAATGGCGACCATCCTGCATTCAGTAGACTCTCACTCTCACGTTTATTCAATGATGTGAAATTTTTTATTTCCGTTGTAATACCCAAATGACATGTGCGATCAATTTCTATACCGTTAAGCTCATATCGAATTTCATCAAATAGATGCGCCATACAATTATTCGACAGTTTTATATTATTAGGGATTGTGCCATCTTCCTTTGATGCAGTTCCTTCAATATATAGAAAGCTTTCGCTTGGTAAGACATACAAATCTTGATTTTGATTGATATACGAATTTCATCATTATTTTTAAATGATTGTAAATACGATGATAACTGTGATATTTTTTTTTTATAATTGAATTATCAAATTGTGGTTTTTGTAATATATTAACTATATAACTAATTTTTTATGGTTTTCTAAGAATTTTAGTTGAAACCCCAAACTATTTAAAAATTCCTGATTAATTCTAGTTTTGTTGCTTGATTTCTTTCGTTTGTATTTTGTTTTATTATTATTCTTATTATTACTGCACGGTGACGACGTCGTTGTGTATTCTATTGATGATGACGTTGAAGTGAACGTTGAGTCATTAAATAGGTCTTTTTTGTTAAATATTATCATCCTTATTTGTGTGATGATGGTTTTAAATGCAATCTTATTGAAATTTTTTCTCCACGAAAATTTGTTAAATTGCCAGATTGATCGACAACTTTTAAAACAATAGAATTTATCGTTCTTGTATTTATAGGTAAATATATTACATTAGTCGGTATCTCTACAATTTTATAACCTGGACTAACAGTACGTGAGAACTGATGAAGAGTATGCGCTGATACATTGTTTATATAAGATCAACTAACAATATTACATTCAATCATTATGGTATTAATTTTCATTATATCGATTTTTTTATCTGAATAGTGTTCAATACCTTGTTGCAATTTTCTCTTACTGAATCCCAATAATGATCCAATCGAACGCTTCTTATCTAAATAAATTGGATCTATTGTACTCTTTATGTATGGAATTGTAATCTCATGATTACCAATATGAAATAAGTTGTTTTCCCGGTCGACGTTGGGAATCGAATGATACGTATCGAAACTTATTAGTCCGCAAACATAATTTTCATCAAGCTCAATTGCGGGGAAATAGTTTGCAATAAGTACCGAAGAGTCCCCGTTAAAGGTTAGTGTTATTGACATCTTAACGTCTGTTAAGTGAATAAATTATAAAATCCACCTTTAACTTCTCGCCCCTGATACTCTTCTACCAAATATGTATTTGAATTTGTATTTTTTATAGTTTTCACTCTAAAGATCTCCGTAGTCCAATTGGGTGTGTAGCCCTTCTCAAATTGGTGTTTATATTTACTTATTCGCACATAATCATTAATTTGAAACTTTGGCCTCTTGAATATTTTTAAATTGCTGTATAACGTATCCAGCAGAGATTTCTCATTTGAAGAATTCACTTGATTTGGCGTCATTTTTATCGTTCTATGAAATGTGTTATTGTAGTTATCGATAAGCTCCTTATATATATGAATCCATTTGTAGGTTCCTTGAAAACTAAACTCTTTCCACATCATTCCTTTTAATGTCCTATTAAAACGTTCTACTATGGACGCCTTCAGAACGCTATACGTTGAATAGTAATTAATACGATTGCTTTGCATCAATTGATGAAATTGATTATTGAAAAATTCTTTACCATCATCAATTTGCAAGTTTTTCGGTTTGCGATGATTTTTCACAAAAATTTCCTTCATAGCATTCGTTACGTTTTGAGCAGTTTTGTTTTTCACCGCCATAGCCCAAGCCTTTTTCGAAAATGTATCTATTACTGTTAAAAGGTAACGATAACCGTTATTTTCCGCTGCATAACTTATCATTTCAACCAGATCGGCTTGCCACAAA
This sequence comes from Glossina morsitans morsitans, assembly GCA_001077435.1. NCBI lineage: Eukaryota > Metazoa > Arthropoda > Insecta > Diptera > Glossinidae > Glossina > Glossina morsitans. Next base: position 41,635 of record CCAG010001710.1, read on the forward strand.
TCATCAATTCCTTTCATGATAACTCGTCTTCTGCTGAAATGTTTGCATGCTTGTTTGTGTAGTTCATTTACTATATCTCTTTTATCCCTATTTAGATCCATCATGCAAACTCTATGCGATTTAATGTATTTTTGTTTGCTTGCTCGTCTTGTTGTTGTTCTATATATAGAAAAAAAATTTTTTTTTATATTATTTCTCTTAGTTAATCTTTCTTTTTTTTACATCCTTGTCTTGTTGTTGTCGCTGCTTTAAACCAATCGATTTGAAAAGGTAGTCTTCAATAATTTGAAATCGTTCTTCGGTCTTATTTATAAATTCCTTATTCTCATTATTCAAATACGCTTTAACAGATTGTTCAATTAATTTAACATCTTCTTCAACGTTACTTGTTAAGGTAGTTTGTAATTTGATTAAATCACCTTTCATACTATTCAATTGTTTATCAAATTTCTCTTCCAGTTGTTCCACTCCAATCCATTTGAAAATATATTCCTCAATTTTATCAAATCGCTCCTCAATCTTATTCATATAGCTTTTATTTGCATTAATTAGTTGATTCTTAAGAGTTATCTCAATTTGTTTAGCTTCGCTATTAATGTCATTTTTGATTGTTGTGTATAATTCATCTATTTGTTTTTTCATACTGTTCATTTGTAAATCATATATGTTTTGAAATTGTTTCACATCGTTCTCAACACGTTCCATTTTTGAAGTGTATGTAGTTGTTAGATTGTTTACACTATCTGTTAACACAACATTTTTTCTTAGCAGATATGCTTTTGTTACAGCATCTTTGGGTTCAATAGGTGCAATTAAATTACAAAGTCATTTCTTATGAGGATCTATGCTATTACTATTTACGCTAATGCCAAGCATTTTCAATAAGTTTGTCTTTAACTTTGAATTGTTATACTGATGATGATTAATTAAATCTTCTCCAAACTTATTTATAGAACTCATTATTATTATTATCATTCCTCGACAATCGAAATTATTTCGTTTTTGTGATTATTGTGTCCAGCACTTTCGGAAGAAAGAAGTAAACGTAATCTATCAACTAGCTCGTTAGGATCGTCCCAATAGGTATAGGTAGGTTTACGAGTATCTAATGATTTTAATGATAGCCCACTACCTTTCATTAGAAGATTTAATTTCTTATTAAATAGTGGTCTTATTACACGTTGAAATTTAAATGCTTTTGTACCTTTAATTTGTGCGCCTGCTTGATAATGACGTTTGTGTACATTTGTATTTATTAGAATATCTTTATATTTTATCAGATCTCTTTTTGTATAATGTTGAGGTTTTGAGTGAAACATGAGCTGAAACAACCCTGGCGTCATAGTCCACTCAATATTTCCTACATTGATGGTGTTATCTTTATTAAATTTTAATTTATTATTTCCATATCGCCAATTTCCCCTTGCATCTACATTAAAACCATAAATTTTGTCTAACTTTTCATTATTAATGAGTGTTTGCATAATACTATAGAGTGGGGATTTATTTGAATTAATGTTATCATCATTGCTATCATTCACATATTTATTTCGCTTTTATCGGTATTCAATTGTGATTTACTCTTTCGTTTTTGATTGAAAGATATATGCGATGTTTTCAGCCGTTTCTCATTATTAACATCAAAACCATCCAGTGGTGTGGATTTTCGTTTCAAATTCTTTTTTTGTTCAATTCTAACTGGTGTTGATAGTGTTGTTGTTGTTGTTGTTGTAGCTTTCCTTTTTTGAAGTACATTTGCTTTCTTCTCTCTTTTTAAATGTCTCAAGCCCTTTAAACTCTTCTCTACTTTAAAGCCTTTCTTATCGATGTTCCGCATTAACTCTTTTTAATTCTAAATCTTTTCTTATTATTGTTGTTATTGTTGATGTTGTTGTTTAATAGTGGTGTACTCCCTGATGATGATGATGATGATTCCAAAGACGTTTCGTCAATATTCATGTCTTCTTCTGCATTATGAAAATCAGCTTCTCCTTCTTCTTGATTACCTACGTAATCAACATATTGAGGATTTTCTATATTAGGAACTACATTTGTTGACGGAGCTGCGATTGGAGGGGTATTATGAATAATCCTCTTACCAACTTTGCCACTCTTTCCATACTTTAGTAAATTCTTTTTGGTTTTTGCACTACTTCTACTTTTCCCATGCTTCAATAAACGTGTTTTAGTTTTTCTTCTTTTTCCTGCGTTTGGTTGATATCCATAATTTGGTAATGAATTATATGTAGGCATCTCGACATTATTATTATTCATGGCAACATCATTATCTGCTGCAACCTCAATATCATTATAATCAATATTATTTACATCATTAATCTCGTTATTATGTTCATCGTCATCATCATCGTCACCTTCATCACCTCTATTGTTATGATTTTCTATCGAACCGTTCGTAAATGATGACGTCAGCGATGTAGAATTTTTATTATCAAGCTTTTTAATTATCCGTTTCAAAGGTTTCGTTATAGGTTGAAATGTGTCTTCCAATACGTTAACCTTCTCTATTTGATTCAATTTAATATTTCTTAATTTCGCTTTCAACACTTCTCGTGTCTTTATAATATCTTTTAACAGTCTGTTAATCATTTTTGTTTTGCAATCTACTCTATATCCGAGAATGATCTGCGCTATATCCGATAATGATCAGCTTTATATCTGATAATGATCTGCTCTATGTGTGATAGTGATCAGCTTTATATCTAATCTGACTTACTGAACTGTATGAAATTATCGAAACCCTTCCGATATCGCCCCTTATCAATTGGATCATCCTTGCTCACAACAACAAAACCATATTTATCTTTCCAACACGTATTACAAATCG